>MU695557.1:254601-294013 GCA_026770625.1 Nicotiana glauca
GAAAAAAGATGAAACAAAATTTAATTGAGTAACAATCCATATGATTCATCTAATATGTAATGTAAAGATAAGTGGCTTACTAATCAGTTATAACTTGGATGTCCCCTTTTTTCCAATTACTTCCAACACTCTCAATGTCACCGAACGCAGTTAAACAACCAAACACATCTACAATATCAAATTGAAAGAAGTATTCAATTCATAATTACATTGCTATTGCGATAAATACAGCAGTAAACATTGATCGTAAGCAATATACCTGATAGAACGGTGTTATTGTTCAACCTTGAGTCGATCATGTCGGGTTTCATAAACTAGAATCCGTTTATTGGAATATTAACAATACATTCTCGTAGTTCCTGGAGTGCAGTTGTCGGGAAGAAAGAAATTTTGAAATTACTTGTCACTGGTCTATATACACCAGAAGCCTCACTCTACTAAATTGTTGTTGATTGTAGCATGTATCAAAGTTTCCTGGTAGAGAAAAAATAGTTAGTGTTTTCAAAGTTAATAATTACAAATGCATAATAATTAAAAAAGGATAATACACATGTATTACCTCTTAATCTATAAGGATCATGTCTGTACTCATTAGTTCTCTCTTTCTCTTGAAATTAATAGAGTCCCATTTTCGACAAACTCTAACCCTCACTGTCCAATCATCTCTAGTACTATTCAAGTGTGTAAGAAGAGAATATGTCATATCGTATATAAGATTTTTAGGAATAGGAAAATAGAGTATGAGTCTAAGAAGGATAGCAGAAATTCTTTGTTTAAGAAGGATAGCAGAATATGTTTTAGGACAATGGTGTGCGTGGCTTTTATATAAAGGATTCGGGTAAAAATTTTAAACGATGCCAACAGTTAATTAGAAAGTTACAACCTTTTAGAACAGGCACTATGACGGAGGAGTTTTTGCACATGAGGATGAAGAGGGCGGCGTTATGTCGTTTAACTTTCCGTATATATGAGTTTATGAAAGAACCGATTATGTTTTTGGGTTATGCAAAAATTGGTGCAACGTGGGCTTTCATAGCTTCAACCAAACAGATATATTTGGGCATCTTAGAATAAACAGGTATTTGGGGTTCATTAGGCAATATGGTTGGACTTATATTTAGTATTAATTATTACATATAGAGATAAGAGATATTGTTGGGTGTTAAGTAGAGTGAATAATAAGAATAGATGGAAAGATTTTTGAGAAATGGTGATGGTTATAGAGAGTTGTTATATCACCTTGGCAATACACTTTCCCATGTAATCTTTGAAGCTTCCGATGTAATGTTTTTAAATTTGTAAATGAATTATCGGTCCTTCACGCCATTGTAAAAGTACATTTAAAAGTTTACAAAATCGTCATCTCGCTACAAAGAATAAAGTATATCATCCAACTATTCCCAATAAAAATATGGTATCAGTATTCCAACTCTTTTATAGTTGATTATAATTTGTATTTTGTTAGCGAAATAAATAGCAATAAACCACCGAAGGTAAGAAATATAGGTTGTCCGTTGACAACTACATAACACCGAAAAGTTAGGCATGTACATTTTTCTGGAAATCATGATAGAGATGGCACGCGGGGTAGGGCGGTAGAAGTGGAATCTTCGTACGCCTGGGTTGGAGAGTTAAAATTGTACCTTTTATTTTGAACTTCTTTTGCCCTTCTACTTTTTTTCATTTATGTCAATCTTTCAGCATATAAGGAAAATGAGATAAAACAATCAATGGGATGTTGAATCGGGAATTTGTTGTTTAATGTTAATTTCTAGCGCTTATAATTGATATAATAAATATATTCTAAGTCATTCTTTGCAAAAATTATCTAGTAAATTCCTACAAATATGTCAGGTATCAGTTCAGCTTGTTTAACTTTAAAAGATTCAATCCACAACCTCAAATATAGGGAAATAGATTCAGGTGTAGCTATAACTGCGATAAACGTAATGTTAATTGTGGAAACCCATTGAAGCAAATAAAATCATACCTTGACAATATAATTATTTTGTCACGACCCAATCTCCAAACTCGGTCGTGATGGCGCCTCTTGTGAAGACAAGGCCAGCCAACAGAACAACGGCGCCCCTTTCAAAATTATTAAACATAATGAATAGAGAATACAACTTAATGGCATTAAAACCGTTAGTTACAACTCAATACAACTCGACCGGGGTGTCACAAGTCACAAGCATCTAAAGAAGACTGAACACAACTACTGGGTCAATAATAATATACAGAATAAAATCTGTAATCAAAAAATAAATTCCGGTGCCGCAAACGCTGGCGGTCACCTTGCCCACTACAGTAGTAATATCTTCAATCAGCTATTAACTCGCTTTCGGGTGATCAATACCTGCAACTGCATGCGAGGTGCAGGGATTAAAATGAGTACTCCAACTCAAAGAGTAATAAGAGTAAATAATAATTGAGCGGTAAGAAAACACGCAAAGCACTCCATCATGCTCTATAAGGTAGTGCAACTCTTTGAGAAAATAGTAAAATCGTGAAAATCCTTTAGAAATAGCTGGTTCAGTTAAAAACCACTTTTGAAAATATCCTTTTTCCAATAGTCAAGCATATGAATGTGTTATTAGATAGTGCAAGTCAGAACATAAGTCAGCCCATCGGGCACAGCACTCCACCAACAAATAACACCAGGGTATCTGGTAAACAATGCACGAAGTAGCATGGATGCCAATGAAATGAGAGTGTTGAATGTCATGACACGTAGTACAAAAAGGAACCAATGCAAGAATGCAATGCAATGCACATGACCGCTGCGGCGCACAGCCCGATCCGTTTGGGTACCCGCGCTCACTGTGGGGGTTCAGTCTCCGGAGGGGCTCCTACAACCCAAGAGCAATATCAATGTCACACCGCTGTGGCATGCAGCCCGATCCATCCTCAGTCCAGAATATGCATGTGAGCCACTTGGGCGATGTCAAGTAACAGTTCTCAACTCCAAACGTTAGAAATGTAGTTTAAGTTTTAAAAAATTAGAAATATGACTAGACATTTCAAAACAGTGTTTAACTCAGGACTAAATTCATTTAACATGCCAAGTATCATAGAACAGTGATAATAATCTATAAAGGATTCAAATAATCGGCACGAAGCCCAAAACATGGCAATCAACCCAAATTATAATGATAACAAGTAGTTTCAGTCAAATACGACGTAAAAATCAACAACCGGGACGAACCAAGTTACAATTCCCAACGGTGCTCTACCCCACGCTCATATACGGCGTGCAAGTCACCTCAATATAGCACTATGATGTGCAAATCCGGCGTTTCAAACCATCAGGATATCATTTACAAGTATTACTCACCTCGAGCCGGTGAAATCTCTAGCTCACGACGCCTTTGCCCCTTAAATCGGCCTCCACATGCGTCGTATCTAACCAAAATCAGAGCGAATACATCACAATATGCTACGGGAAAAATACCCAATAAAAAACAATCGAGAAATAGCAAAAATCTCGAAACTAGCAAAACTCGAGCCCCAGGCCCATTTCCCAAAAAATTACAAAATTCATATCACCAGATTCCTCGTCCAGCCACGAGTCCACACATATCGAATTTATAAGAACCAGAGTCCATTTGACCCCTCAAATCCCTATTTTAAACTCCCTTAAGTTCAAGCCCTAAATCCCCATTTTTTACCTTTGATTCCTTGATTATTCAGTCTAAATCCATATTTTTATACCATAAAAATTGTATTCTAAATCCTAGGATCCATACCTGATTAAAGCCCACGAAACCTTCTTCGAAATCGCCTCAACGTTCTCCAAGTTCGCTCAAAAATGAAGGAAAAATACATAACCCTCGCAGATGAAATATAATATAAAACCCTTCTGCCAAAAGCGACTTGTGCTTCTACGGTCCCGCTTCCGCTTATGCGGGACAGCTTCTGCAGCCAAATTCCCGATTATGCAGATTTTCACTTAAAATCTAACTTCCGCTTTTGCGGCTCCACATCCGCTTCTACGGATCAACGAAAGATGCTTATGCGACCAAATGTCCGCTCTTGCGGATCCGTCTTTGCGAACCATGTTTCGCTTCTGCAGAACCACTCCACCAGGTCAAGACCCGCTTTTGCAATCCTCTACCCGCTTCTCGGAACCGCTTCTGCGGTCCATTTCCGCAGAAGTGGAAATAACAGAAGACGGAAAAAACTGAACCTGCAACACACTTCAAATCTCTCGTTTAACCACTCGAATTCACCCCGAGGCCCCCGGGACCTCAAACAAAAACACCAACATATCCCATAACATCATTCAAACTTGTTCCAATCATCAAAACACATCAAAAAACGCTAAAACCATCAAATCACATTGGATTCAAGCCTAAGTTCCTTCAAAAACTTTCGGAATGCACTTTCGATCAAAAACTTGACCAAACGATGCCCGAATGACCTAAAAATTTGCACACATATCTAAAATCACCTAACGAAGCTACAACAACTCTCAAAATTCCATTCCGACCCTCGGATCAAAATCTCACCCATCAACCGGACTTCGCCAAAATACTAACTTCGCCAATTCAAGCCTAATTCTACACCGGACCTCCAAAATCAATTTTGATCGTGCTCCTAAGTCACAAATCACCTCTCAAAGCTAACCAAATCGCCAGAAATCACATCCGAGCCCTCTAATTCATAAGTCAACGTCCAGTCGACTTTTCCAATTAAGCCCTCCTTAAAGAGACTAAGCGCCTTAGTTCTTCTCAAAACCAATCCAAATCAACTCTCACACACCACATACCGATAATGAAATATTAAGAAGAAATAAACGGGAAAAAAATAGAGCAGTAACACATGAGACGACGGTCGGGTCGTCACATCCTCCCCAACTTAAATAATCTTTCGTCCTCGAGCGTACCCAGAGTTGTACTAGAAGCCAACCAATAGCTGAATGACCTTACCAAGCATATACCCGGGGTGATCCCATGTCACCCTATCTCACATAGGTCCAATAGTATAACACAGCTGAAATTTCACCGTCCATCTAGATCATAAACCGTAGAACCACTTTGCACTTTTCGTAGTCATACACCAGATCAAAACTTCACATCTATACTCAGAATAAGCCTGAACCAGCTCTAATAACCCTCAATCACATGATATGCTATATAGCTCAACACTCTAAATGGTAACTTCTATTCTCAGCAGTTGCCCACAACACCCGGATACCGTAGAAAACCTCTTATCAACTAAGGCCTTATTCCAACACTTTCATATACTGCCAACGATAAATGAAACATGCAATAAATCGTAACCATTTCTTAAATCAACCATTCATGAGGCCACTTACTTTCAGACTAATACCATAGCAGATTCTGAGCCGAACCTCGATATTATCCTTCCAATAAGTTGAAATCAAATCCGTTCGTATTCATTAATCACTCCAACGATCACCTCAAATCAACACACCACTCTGGTGATTTATGACACCTCAATACAGGCCTAAGCCACAACTTGCATACTACACACACCAAAAAGAAATGATCTGAATATACTCAAATCCTAAAAATGACTCAAACGAAAGATTTGTACCTCAAGTTCATCAATACCATTACAACACGAAGCGGAGACCCCTTATCATATCATATAAATATATAATACCTAAATCTACCCCGAAAGGTCATAACTCCACGTAGCCTCGCTACAATGCGCGATCCTATCCAAACATTGTTACACATGAAGCACCTCAAGTCGATATGCTCAAAATCAACAGCCACGCAAAAATTTTTATGTCTGAAACCAAAGCAATTCTTTACACCCACGGTGGAACAAATAACATACGACACGCAACCTGATAGATCATAACCAATACTCCATTTACCGAGCAACACTCAATTACTCTTCCCAATCGACTTTCTCTATGAATACTCAATAGAACCGCACCACATATGCCCACATCCAACTAATCATAACATCTCACAACACACAAAAAAAGCAACTCCTAGATCTCCCCAGATCACTAACAAGTTCAAGAATGATCAAATCAACCTATCGCTCAATAATACAACTCGGGGCCAACTAAACCAACTCAAGCTAAACACGTATCCAATCAGCTTACCAACGAACTCATTACCAAGAAGCCTGAAGTTTCTCCTTCGACTACCATAACTCTTGTCGGAGCCGTACGATACGGTGCCCGGCACCAAATAAATACCGAGATCCACAATCTCGCCCGGTGACACGTCCGGCCACAAGAAACACATCCGGAAAAAAGTCCCTCAATACCGAAACTGAATCAATGGTAGAAACCTCTGCACTGACATCCACCACGAAGGCCCACTTAAGAAAAGCAATCCCTTTCCAGCCGTCCGCTGGTCTTTGGAATGCAACCACTCTGCTAGAACATAATCTGATGCACTTCGCCACTCAACCTGTGGCATTGTCTGACATAATCCATAGCACAATAGTCTAGAATAACTCAACACTGGGACAACCAGTCTACACCCCAATATCGTATCCACAATCTAATATACCAAGCAAAGAAAGATCCACTCGGGTCTACAAATCCCAATAGCCGCTAAACGGTGCCGATACACACAATCCACAACCACTACATAGTTTGTACTTGAGAACTCCCAGTCTCCGACTCCATATGGCACACGAATCACTGTAACTGATCCCAAATTCTGCCGTATGAATACATATCACATCTTGAGTACCCAATCATTCCACAAAAGATATTCTAAAATTCTCCTGTGCCATCAAACACACTCAAATATCTGCAGTCGATCCAACAAGAAAATGTCGCAACACTACCGAAGTGCCATCAACTTAATCACATTGCCCTTTTTTGCAGCATATTCCCTCATCAAATCACTATGATTGGCAATACCATTTTCCTTAGTCATATGAGGATCATTCACCCTAATCATCTGAAGATCGATTCTTTAGTCACTTACAACTACCCGTGCTGCTTAAGAATTTAATGACTTTCCATTATGAACTGAACTGTAACCTTACACACACTAATCCCAATCCTCCACAACATCGCCTATAACATACCACACTAGTATAACATGAGAACTCCATCTCCCTTCCTAACCACAAATATCTACGTACTCTACTAGTCAAGAACTCTCCATCAATCCCATCCAGAAGAGAAAGCATTAATCATTCCATGCCTCGCATGCCCATAGACAGTATATACGTCTCCAAACCACGGTAAAACCCAACAAGAATATCTCTGTCAATTCCATTTGTACAAGCTAAACTGTAAGGACTGAATCCTTCTAACTAGGCCAAGCTAAACAAGTTGTCAGAACTCAAGAGCTTTGTTGCAAAATACTTGTACGAACTCATCGCCTAGAACACACACAAAAATTAATCATATCTTAACCATTCTGGTTCGATCTACCATCAAGCTATTCCATCTATCTAATTTCCCTTCTGATTAATCATCAACTTGATATCTCTCCCTCGATGTAGCATCACAATGCCTCAATCCAAGCTTACCACACGAGATTCAAACATAAGGCCAAACTGTCTAAGACCCATAGGCAACTGAATACTCTCTCAACTGATCCCAGAAATACCACATTCCCGAATACCTTACCCCCGAAGAGCTTTCTGTGAATTTGAATTTGTTAGCCTTACTTTCCAGATACCGATATACATAGGATCCCATAAGCCACATAAAAATACCACGAGTCTTGACGTTCCCCAATAAAAACACAATCTCTAACAACATACACAACCTTAAGCAACCTGGTTATCTTATGTAAATCTTGAACACATTAAAACCATTCTCGAGAGTCATTCACTCTTATTCAAAAAGAAAATTACATGACTTAACGAACAGAACCACTCGTGCCTCATTATCACTCTGACACCGAAGGATATGATCTCATTCCAATACAAACAAACATCTTCCTTCTCTATACACTGAGCATTCTTTATCAACAATAGCTCAAGACATCCTATTATTTCCTCACATCTACGAAGCACCATATAGACTTTATCAAAATTTTGCTTCACTCGTGCCATCCTCGGTTTATTTTCTACAACCAGGACTGATCCGCCAGCATACCTCAAAACAAAAACAACATAGCACATAATAGTGCGATCAGCTAATCAACAGCAACCTCCCCAACTTGGCTCGAAGCCATCTATCAGGACACATTTAATAACCCTTAATACTTTTACTCTAATGATGCCATAATATTATAGTGAGATTAAACTCAAATCATCTACTAGTTTATGAAAACACAGATCATCTGGTACTAAAATCCTCTACAAACCTCGCATTCATCCCCACATCAATTGAGTCCACTCTCTTAAGCGACCCAAATTTTCAAATTACAAAACGTACCTTTCAATTACACATGGGATCTTCCAACAGACACATAAGAATCATACCACTCAAGAACACTCCACATGAGATAACCCAGCTGCTTCACCTCAATTTAGTATTTCA
This sequence comes from Nicotiana glauca, assembly GCA_026770625.1. Lineage (NCBI taxonomy): Eukaryota > Viridiplantae > Streptophyta > Magnoliopsida > Solanales > Solanaceae > Nicotiana > Nicotiana glauca. The sequence continues at coordinate 263,042 of MU695557.1, forward strand.
GCATACCTCCCACCGCCATACACATAATACCGCCAATTTAGTATTCCTGAGTCTGAACTCACACCGCCACAAGTATTGTACTTTACTTTCCAACTAGGAGATATGAGAATATTCTCCACATGCCTATAACTCGGGGCTACACAACAAATCACAAGAGGAAACGAACACTTGACAGTTCACCTACTATCCAGCAGACTTCTTCGTCACCACCAAGTCATATAGATACATCTCGCAGTACTAACATACTCATCACATGAATACCAAACTGCCATTCCGGCTAATAGGGATAATATCGAACATATAAGTTTAAAATATTTGCTCACACAATCAGCACCTCGGTGCTCAAGCCATAGGCAATGATCCGACCTTATGTCCTCCAGACTGGCCCAACATCAAACTCACGGAGATCACATCTCGCCCCTTGATCAGGGAATCACAAGCCATCAAGGCACATATAATACTGAGCGCTCATGTGCGCTTGCCGACGTGTAGAAGGAATTTCAAGAGTTATATTCCAAGCTGAATCAAGTAAGCTCGATAAGAGTTCCAAGAATGGAAAGTTTTCCTAAAGGTTCTGCAGCCTCTCGAGGATAAATATAGACGTCTCCATAACGATCCACGAGACTCTACTAAACCTGCTCATTACTCGTGAGACCTAGTAACCTAGGCTCTGATACCAACTTGTCACGACCCAATCTCCAAACCCGGTCGTGATGGCACCTCTCGTGAAGCCAAGGCCAGCCAACAGAACAACAATGTCCCTTTCAAAATTATTAAACATAATGAATAGAGAATATAACTTAATGGCATTAAAACTGTTAATTACAACCCAACACAACCCGACCGGGGTATCACAAGTCATGAGCATCTAAAGAAGACTGAACACAACTACTGGGTCAATAATAATATATAGAATAAAATCTGGAATCAAAAGATGAAGTTCGGTGTCGCGAACGCTGGCGGTCACCTTGCCCACTATAGTAGTAATACCTTCAATCAGCTAATAACTCACTTTCGGGTGATCAATACCTGCAACTGCATGCGAGGTACAGGGAGTAAAGTGAGTACTCTAACTCAATGAATAATAAGAGTAAATAATAACTGAGCAATAAGAAAATACGTAAAACACTCCATCATGCTATGTAGGGCAGTGTAACCCTTTGAGAAAACAGTAAAACCGTGAAAATCCTTTAGAAATATCTAGTTATGTTAAAACCCTCTTTCGAAAATATCCTTTTCCAATAGTCAAGCATATGAATGCATTATTAGATAGTGCAAGTCAGCATATAAATCAGCCCCTCAGGCACAATACTCCACCAACAAATAACACAAGGGTATCTGGTAAATAATGCACGAAGTAGCATGGATGCTAGTGAAATGAGAGCGCTGAATGTCATGGCACGTAGTACAAACAGGAACCAATGCATGAATGCAATGTAATGCACATGACCGCTGCGGCGCACAGCCCGATCCGTTTGGATACCTGCACTCACTGTGGGGGTTCAAACTCCGGAGGATCTCCTACAGCCCAAGTGCAATATCAATATCACACCGCTGCGGCATGCATCCCAATCCATCCTCAGTCCAAAATATGCATGTGAGCCACTAGGGCAATATCAACTAACAGTTCTCAACTCCAAATGTTAGAAATGTAGTTTAAGTTTTAAAATCTTAGAAATATGACTAGACATTTCAAAACAGTGTTTAACTCAGGACTAATATCATTTAACATGCCAAGTATCATGGAACAGTGATAATAATCCCTAAAGGATTCAAATAATCGGCACGAAGCCCAAAACATGGCAATTAGCCCAAATTATGATGATAACAAGTAGTTTCAGTCAAATACGACATAAAAATCAACAACCGGGACGGACCAAGTCACAATCCCCAAAGGTGCTCTACTCCACACTCATATTCGGTGTGCAAGTCACCTCAATACATCACTATGATGTGCAAATTCGGGGTTTCAAACCCTCAGGTTATCATTTACAAGTATTACTCACCTCGAACCAGTAAAATCTCTAGCTCGCGATGTCTTTGCCCCTCAAATCGTCTCCACGCGCGTTGTATCTAACCAAAATCAGAGCGAATACATCACAATATGCTACAGGAACAATACCCAATCGAAAACAATCGAGAAATAGCAAAAATCTCGAAACTAGCAAAACCCGAGCCCCGGGCCTGCTTCCCGAAAAATTACGAAATTAACATCACCGGATTACTCGTCCCCGCACGAGTCAACACATATCGAATTTACAAGAATCGGAGTCCATTTGACCCCCTCAAATCCCTATTTTAAACTCTCTTAAGTTCAAGCCCTAAATCGCCATTTTTGACCTTTGATTCCTTGATTATTCAGTCTAAATCCATGTTTTTACACCATAAAAATCGTATTCTAAGTCCAAGAATCCATACCTGATTAAAGCCCTCGAAACCCTCTTCAAAATTGCCTCAAAGTTCTCCAAGTTCGCTCAAAAATGGAGGAAAAATACATAACCCTCGCGAATGAAATATAATATAAAACCTTTCTGCCAACACCGACTTTCGCTTCTGCGGTCCCGCTTCCGCTTATGCGGGACCGCTTCTGCGACCAAATTCCCACTTATGCGGATTTTCATTTAAAATCTAACTTCCACTTTTGCGGCTCCACATCCGCTTCTGCTGATCAACCAAAGCCGCTTCCGCGACAAAATGTCCGCTCCTGCAGACCCGCCTTTGCGAACTATGTTTCGCTTCTACGGAACCACTCTATCAGGTCAAGAACCGCTTTTACGATCCCCCACCCACTTCTGCAGAACCGCTTCTGTGGTCTATTTCCGCAGAAGCGGAAATACCATAAGACAGAAAAAATTGAACCTGCAACGCACTTCAAATCTCTCGTTTAACCACTCGAATTCACCCCGAGGCCCTCGGGACCTCAACCAAAAACACCAACATATCCCATAACATCACTCAAACTTATTCCAATCATCAAAACACATCAAACTACGCTAAAACCATTAAATCATATCAGATTCAAACCTAAGTTCCTTCAAAAACTTATGGAATGCAATTTCGATAAAAAACCCGACCAAACGATGCCCGAATGACCTGAAAATTTGCAAACATATCCAAAATCACCTAACGAAGCTACAACAACTCTCTGAATTCCATTCTGACCCTTGGATCAAAATCTCACCCATCAACCGGAATTCACCAAAATACTAACTTCGCCAATTCAAGCCTAATTCTACACCGAACCTCCAAAATCAATACCGAAAGCGCTCCTAAGTCACAAATCACCTCCCGAATCGCCAGAAATCACATCTGAGCCCTCTAACTCATAATTCAATGTCCATTTGACTTTTTTAACTTAAGCCCTCCTTAAAGAGACTAACTGCCTCATTTCTTATCAAAACCAATCCAAATCAACTCTCGCACACCACATACCGATAATGAAATATTAAGAAGCAATAAATGGGGGAAAAAAATGAAGCAGTAATACATGATACGACAGATCAGGTCGTCACATATCTGCAATAATCTAATTCAAAAGTCAAATGTAATAATATATGTACTAATATCCTTGTATATACAAATATATTCGGAGTCACTGTTGGATTCGAAAGTCACAAACGCAATAACATTTATGAAATTTTTAAATACACAAATATATTTGAACTCATTCTTTGCATGAATGATCCGGTAAAACTCTTTTATATATGTCAGCTCTCAGTTGTACTTGTTTATTTGTAAAATACTCAATCCGCATTTGTGAGATTTCCCTATAACTAAAATATGTGCAAACTTCATATTCTTTAGCAGACCCTGTAAAATAATAAACATAATGTTAATTGAGGAAACCAAAAAAATATAACATTTTTAAATATAGAATGAAAATTTACCCGAGCAAATATTTGTACAATCTCACTGTGCATCCATTGTAGGAATCCTGTATGATAAAATATAGTGTGAAGATATAAGCACGGGAAAAACCATAACTTTAATGCATATGTCGATCTTCAAGCACAACGCAAATGAATAAAGCATGAAAAAGTCTTTAAAATATTGCCAAGGGAAAGCATATATTTAGTTGATCATTTCAATGTACAACAATACCACAATTTGGGATTCATGGTTAAAGGATCCGTGAACCAGTTCGGTTTCATGCCGGGCCACTCCACTATAGAAGCTATCCACCTTGTCAGGAGATTGGTGGAAAAGTTCAGGGATAAGAAGAAGGACCTGCAAATGGTATTTATCGACTTGGAGAAGGCGTACGACAAGGTCCCAAGGGAGGTGCTATAGAGGTTCCTGGAGGCGAAGAGCGTGCCGGAAGCATACATCCGAGTGATCAAGGACATGTACGATGGAGCTAAGACTAGGGTTAGGACGTTGGGTGGCGACTTAGACCATTTCCCGATGGTTATGGGGCTTTATCAAGGATCTATGCTTAGCCCTCTCCTATTTGCTTTGGTGATGGATGCTCTAACACGCCATATTCAAGGAGATGAGCCATGGTGTATGCTATTTGCTGATGACATAGTCTTGATAGATGAGACGAGGGTCGGTGTTAATGAGAGGTTGGAGGTCTGGAGACAGACTCTCGAGTCTAAGGGTTTCAAACTAAGCAGGTCTAAGATAGAATACCTGGAGTGCAAGTTTAGCACCGAGTAGAGCGAAGAAGAAGTAGGCAGGGACGTGAAGCTTGGATCTCAGGTCATCGCCAAGAGGGACAGTTTCAGATATCTTGGGTCGGTGATTCGGGGGGATGGAGAGATCGACGGGGATGTCACTCACCGTATAGGGGCAGGGTGGTCGAAATGGAGGCTTGCATCAGGAGTCTTGCATGACAAGAAAGTGCCACAGAAACTCAAGGGGAAGTTTTATAGAGCTGTGGTTAGACCTGCCATGTTGTATGGGGCGGAGTGCTGGCCGGTGAAGAACTCTCATGTTCAGATAATGAAAGTTGTGGAGATGATGATCCTCAGGTAGATGTGCGGGCTCACCGGGTTGGATAAGATTAAGAAGGAAGTTATTCGGGAGAAGGTGGGGGTGGCCCAAGTGGATGAGAAGTTGCGGGAAGTGAGGCTCAGGTGGTTCGGGCATATGCGGAGGAGAAGCTCCGATGCCCCGGTGAGGAGTTGTGAACAGCTGGCGGTGGTTGTCACGAGTCGAGGCAAAGGGAGGCCCAAGAGGCATTGGGGAGAGGTGATTAGGTAGAACATGACTAGAATACAAATTTCCGAGGACATGGCCCTTGATAAGAAAGTCTGGAGGTCTAGTATCAGGGTTGTAGAATAGGGGCTTCTAGAATTTTTCGCACTTCTTTCCCGAGGCAGGGGCGGGGTTTGGTGAAGCTCTCCATAGATAATTTGTGTATTGTATTGTGGCCCCCTATGGTAGTTACTGGTCGTTGTTATTGCATTCCATTTTACTTATGGTTTATGGTTACATAATTATTTCTGTGATTTCTGTTGGAGTTACTAATGCCCTTTGTTTTTGTTTTTGTTTTTGTTTTTGTTTATCTTTTCCTTAAGCATACCATGTCATTTATAGTTTATGTTTACATAATTATTTATGTGATTTCTGCTGGAATTACTAATGCTATTTTGTTTTTGTTTTTTTTTTTTTTTCCTTTCCTTTTCCTGAGCCGAGGGTCGATTGGAAACAGCCTCTCTGCCCTTTCGGATAAGGGTAAGGCCTACGTACGTATTGCCCTCCCCAGACCCCACTCTATGGGACTATACTGGATAGTTGTTGTTGGTTAAAGGATCCGGATAGGAATACATTTGGTACAAACAAAAGAGGTAAAAAAATTAGTTTGCAAGTGCTACTGCAATTGAAGCAGTATAAGTTTTTGCTAATCTTATGAACACCAGTATTATAGTTTTCTATATTGACACATCCATTTAAGAGTATAAATAACCATTTTGGTATTATAAGTAAGAGAGATAGCTAAAAAACACATCATACAGCAGGGTAAAAAATAATTAAAGTAAGAAAGATGGGATTTATTGTGGGGTTTACATAAGAGTTACCTTTTTTTTTCCTCTCTTGTAAATCATCACAGTAACAGAACTATCCGTTACTTACTATCAAACCAAAATCTAAATCCCTAATTTTGCGTCACCATTTACAGCAAAGGTTTTCATCACATTACTACTTTAAAGAGAATACATGCATATGAATGATTCTCCCAAAAGTCAATTCTTTCTCGTTCCTATAATAGTTAAGCTTCTACATTAAATTGTCCGCGTGTTAAATGACTTGGTATGAGTTATTTTTAAGATTTAAAGATTGTCAAGTAATTGACAACATGATCAGCAATAAACACTCAAATGTAGATCCAAAAATGAGCAAAATGTAGGTTGAAATTACAATGTTCCAGCAACTCGGGTAGTTAAGTGGGAAGTTTTAAAAGTGTAGAGTAGAAATTACTAACAGAGAGACTATCCAATAGTAATTTATATGGTGACGGTGAACATCTAATATAGTCTAGACATCATATCACCAAACTTTTTTGTAGACAAATTTTATAGTTATTATTTTCGAATGAGTGAGTTTTGAAGGTAGAGAAGTAACAGGAAGTTGAACTAATATGCTATACAAAAATCCAATGCTATAATAAGAATCTAGTAGAGTTTAAAACTCATAACATGAAATTATATATAAACAACATTTTTAGTGGAGCCACTGCTGATGGAGTTCGAACTTTATGATTTAATGATGGCATAATATTGAGTTTGATTATTAATGAGGTTACTTGAACATTGTCGCAAATCTTTCTAATTCCATTAATCTGGAAAACCAGTATTACCGGTAAACATATCCCAGTAATAGTGGTTTACATATCATTATCGTTTAACAAATTCACATTGCTTGCACTCAGTAATGTACTTTTTAATATGATTCATGCATAACATAATATGGAACCTGCAACTAATTCACGCTCATCAACCAGAAGAATTCTTATATCTATGGACAAAATCTACATCTAAGAAAAAACCATGTGACCTAAATTGAATATTTTGTGAAACTGTCAACTAAGATAAACCATGTGAAAAAACCATGTGACCTAAATTGAATACTTTGCTAAACTAAAATCAGTGAAATAAAAATAAAAATAAAAAAGGAGAAAGAAAACATCAGAAACTTATAATACACTAAGCATAATGGTATTCTAATTTTCTGTAATTAAAGTAGGGAAATCGTTAGCAGAGGCATCTCTTTTTCATGTAAATATGAAAAGCCCGTCTAAAAATGCAGTTCATTGGTTCATCACCATTCACAAAACTTTTTATCACTTTCCAGAACTTTCTGATAGTCTGTTTCTACTTCCTACTTCCATTCTCTCCTCTTATGAAGTTATGATAGATAAAGTACGCTTAACATCAACACTATGGTCTGTCGATCTCAATATATACAATACTTTTTTGGAGATAAGGCATACTTGTGAAAATACAGTACCACATCATATTTCAAAGAAACTCAACATCCAAAATCCAGAATATTACCTCACTTTTCTAACACTTAATATGCCAAAGTTTGAATAACTTATATATTACTACTATTATCACTTTGTATACAAAATTCCAAGTTTTATGCTAGCACATCGAAGAGTACCGACATTAGAAGTTAAAGAAATCGTCAAAACACATTCTTGGAGGATCTGCATTTTTATTTCTTCTATACATTTGCTCATTTCTTATCTGGTTTTCCAGATTAACGGAATTAGAAAGATTTGCTACCATCTTCAAGTAACCTCATTAATAATCAAACTCAATATTACAATCATTAAATCATAAAGTTCAAACTCCATCAACTGTGGCTGAACTACAAATGTAGTCATACTGCCAGTTCGAAGCCGAATCAGAAGAAGAAGAAATCCACCATAACCAATCATTATTTTTGTCGGATTTTAAAGGCATTGGGCTTCAAAGACTTTAAGCATTGGGCTTTAAAGTTTAAGAGTGTGAATTTGAAATGATGAAAAATAAAATGGAGGAAAATAAAAATTTGAATGAATGAACTTTTGACTTGCACTTTGTCCCTCATTGGTGAGGGACAACTGTTGCGGAAGCTAAATGTATATAGTGTGAATGAGTCACAAGTATTATACTAAAAATTATGGCTGCCACCAAATAATAAATAAAATAATAAAACAACAATAAAAGGAACACCAGAAATTTATGAGATTCGGCTAATTTTGCCTACTCCTCGGACACAACCAATATTTTATTCCACTCCAAAAATACAAGTGAAATAATACTAAAGAGAGAAGATACAAATTCCTTAAGAAGATAAGAAGGTAAATGAGAGGCCTGTTTAAATCCTAAACATTAGGCCTCCTTTTATAAGGGAAAAATCCTAATAATTCTTCTTCCCAACCGATGTGAGAGTGAAGACATTCAACAAATCTCCACCTTGGCGAAATTTTACATCTTCAATTTTCTCTCAGTAACAAATTTTAGTTGTGTCTTCATCTTCAATCTTCAGTGTTCAACAATGTTGATCAAATACAAACAATATTGAAACTTGATCGTAGTCACCACTTTTGTTAGCATATCAACAAGATTCTCTGTAGTATGAATTTTCTTCACCGTGACTCCACCTTCTTCTATGTTTTCCCGTACGAAATGATACCGAACATCAATGTGCTTCGTCCTTGCATGAGAAACTTGGTTCTTCGCTATAACGATTCGACCGATCGTTTTGAGTACTAGCGCTCTGTTTAGCAGTCGGAGGCCATGAACAGCTTCATTTCGAGTATTATGACCTGTTCGCATGGTCGGAATTTAAATTCAGGAAGATCTAAATTAAATTTAAATGAAAATTCTCATTTGAGAAGCTTAAAGTTGAAAGAATGAACTAGGATTGGATTTTTGAGTAAACGGCCTCGGAATCGGGATCTAAAGGTTCCAGTAGGTTTGTATGATGATATTAGACAAAGGCATATGCTCGGTTCGGGTTTTGGATAACTCGGGAGCATTTTGGCGCCTATTATGGAAGTTAGCATTTTGGAAGAAATTTTTTAAGTTTGGCTTGGAGTGCATTTCAGCGTTATCAATGTCCGTGTGGGATTACGAGACTGGGAGTAGCTCCGTATGGTGATTCTGGAGTTGGGAGCGCTATCAAAAGTGAATTCGGAGGTCCGTAGGACATTTTGAAGCCATTTGGATAAAGATAGAAACTAAAGGTTTTGAGAAGTTTGACCGAAAGTGGACTTTTTGATATCGGGGTCAGAATTCGATTCCGAAAGTTGGAGTAGGTCGGTAATGTCAAATTGGACTTGTGTGCAAAAATTGAGGTCAATCGGACATGATTTGATAGGTTTAAACATCAGAAGTAGAAGTTGGAAAGTTCAAAGTTCATAAAGCTTGAATTGGAGGTCGATTGATGATTTTAGCGTTGTTTGATGTGATTTGAGGCCTCGAGCAAGTCCGTAATTTGTTTTGGGATTGGTTGGCGTCTCGGGGAACTCGGGTGGATTTCAGGTGGTTAACGGATCGAAACTTGGATTTAAGAAGAACTGAAGCAGCTGGTATCTGGTATTTCCGCTTCTGCGAAAATGGGACAGCAGAAGCGGCCCCGTAGAAGCGAGGAGGAAGTCGCAAAAGCGATCGAGTGTGAGGGCATCCAGGATCGCGGAAGCGGCCCTTGATCCGCTGATGCGGAACTGCAGAAGCGATTGGCTTATTGCAGAAGCGAAAATGGGCTGGAGACCAGGGACCATAGAAGCGGAATATTTTTCGCAAAAGCGGGACCGTGGAAGCAAGATTATTTCTGCAGAAGCAAAAATCCCTGGAGGCAGAAGGTTTATTTAAAGTCGGGGATTAGCCATTTCTCTCATATTTCTCATGGCTTGGGGCGATTTTGGAGAGCTTCAAGGAGGGGATTTTCATTGTCAATGTCAAGGTAAGTTATCCTCATCAGTTTTGAGCTAAATATATCAATTATATATGGATTTAAGCATGAAGATTAGTGTAAATTTGGGGTTCTGGTTGAAAACTTAGGAAATTAGAAATCTTGGATTTTGATTACAATTTTGAGTATGGAATTAAGAGAAAATTATATATTCGAGTTCCTAAGTTTATGGGTAAACTTTATCTTCGAAAAGTTTTGGATTCCGGGCATATGGGCCCGAAGGCATTTTGGTCAACTTTCCAATCGGGGTTAGGAATTGCTATAAATTAGTTGTAATGAATATTTGAGCATATATTAATGGATTTGCGTAACCATTGGCTAGTCTTGGAGCATGGTGCATCAACTGGAGTCCTCGGAAGAATGTAGAATACCGGTTTTCAGTCTTCGGATCGAGGCGAGTCTCCTTTCTAATCTTGTGAGGGGGAATTTACCCCATAGGTGAAGTAATTAATTATGTGCTCCTATTTGTAGGGGCTACATACGCACGAGGTGACGAGAGTCCGTGCGTAGCTACTTTATGCTATTGTCTTGGTAGTTATGACCCAAAAGCATGTTGCACGTGGATTAATTGTGAACCCATTGGTAGCTTGAATTGCTTAACTCACATCGAATTAGTAAGTAAATTTCTAAAAGGATTAAACTTTATTTCTTAAATTGTTAAAGGAGAATTGGTTTTATTTTATTAATATTCCCCGATAAGTTCTTATTTTGCTGATTGAGCATGCATTTTATGTGTGCCTGCGTCGCATTGATGATTCGCGAGCAGGATATGCATTTATTTATGGAACGGGCTGAACGCCTCAGTGAGAATAGATATATCTATGGTTCGTGCCGCTCGACCCTCTCCAGTGCAAAATTTACATTTCTGTTGGAGTGGACCGTTGACCTCGGCATGATTTGTGCATACTTATCTATTACTTGAAAATTGTAAATGTGGAATTGGCCCTACGTGGCTTGATATAAACTGATAAGATAATAAAGAACAAACTTCAGAAGCCCTTGATTTATTGTTGAAGGTGTTTACCTGTTTTTCTGGCATCACAATCAAAACTTCTATACAAATCCATAATTATCCTCACACTTAAAGAATATTGCTAATTGACCTCTAGTGAGTGTCGGAGTTGACCATCTCGTCTCTACCCCTTCAAGATTAGGCAGGATACTCGCTGAGTACACGTTGATTACATACTCATACTACACTTCGGTGCATTTTTGTTGCACATGTATGCATTCCTCTAGCAACCTATTGGGCGTAGCAGCATGGATGACACTGGGACTAGGTGAGCTGCATTGTTCGAGGTGACCCGCAGCTAGTGTAGTTCCTTTCAGCATTTTGTATCTTATTCCCTGCACACTGTATTTCAGACAGGTGTTATATTCTATTTTCCTTATCAGTAGTTGCTCATGCACTTGTGACACCGGGTTCTGGGATGGTTTGAAGTATTGTATTAATTATTCAACATTTAAATTTGATTTGAAACTATATCCTTTAAAATTTCTTAATAAGCACGGAAAAAATCCTGGATTTCAAAAGTGTTAAAAAATGAGATTTAATTAAGTATTTGAGTTGGATGGCCTGACGGCGGTGTCCGGCGCCACCACGACCCTTAGTGGATTTTGGGTCATGACAATATGGTATCAGAGCACTAGGGTCCCGTCGGTCACGAGTCATGGGCAAGTCTAGTAGAGTCTCGCAGATCGGTACGGAGACGTCTGTACTTATCCTCGGGAGGCTGCAGGACTGTTAGGAGTACTTCCCTTCTTGATTTCCTTATCGTGCGGTTCGATTTCCTTTGAGGCTTATGCCTTTGATTCCTTCCCACTCAATCTTACGCGACGCGAGCGCTTGTTATAAATCGAACAATTGAAGGATTGAAATGGTACTATAAATGTGGTGCGGGATGATTTTCCTGGTATAGTTGATTGGATTATGATAGTCGCATTTTGGGGGGATATCCTATTGTTTCAGCTCAGTAACAGAACTTCTAAGAGCTTTGAGGCTAGGCACAGGTTGCCATGATGCTTATGAATAATTATTCTGCACTGTTGTTGTGATGGTGGGACGTTTGCCTACGTGTCAGGGCAGTGAATAAATTGAAGGGAGGTTTACTCAGCGTGTAATCAAGGGATTCGGTATTTTATTCCCGACAGGGGAATAGCAAACGAACTGAGGATGGTCAGAAGTGGACTGATGGAAGTAATGAGGTTTGGTATTTGCAAGCGTGGTTGAGCTTTCTTTTATGAGAGGGTGTTGTGGTCCTGATTGAACGTACTAAGTTGTTGGTGTTATAATCTGCTACAATTCGCCTTTATGGCAAGGTATTGTAAAATAATATTGGGGGGTACAACTGTCAGATATCACATGACGTGGTGGTTTAAGATCGAATCAGAAGTTCTAATATTGACGGCTCGATAAAGATGACCTTTGGAAAGGTTTAAAGTTAGCAGCAATAGTGGATTCAAGTGTCACGAAGATAGATTTTATTTGAGGCAACAATTGAGCAGCAAAGTATGAGGAAGGACATGTGGGAAGTGCCAGGCGGTGTTTAAAATTTCTAGAAGGCCAAGTATGAGAAGCAAGGTCGAGTGACTAATTAAGGAGATGAGTTTCGCCAAAGTGGGAGAGTGGCGAGGGTTGTATATGGGCTTGGTAGTAGGATGACTACACGCTTTAAAGAGAGTTTGGATCGAATTGGGGATTTTAGTGATTGGTGATTGAAGCCTGCGGGTATGATGTGAAGTATGGGCTATTATGCGACAGAAGATTGATATGACGGAAAGGAGCTACTTGAAATAGAGGAGGGTGCAGCATAACCCTGAATTTGGAAGGATGTTGTCGCGCATTTAATTGATGTCCACGAGGGGTAAATGGACTTGTGCAGCTGGAATGTGAGCTCGGACTCAGGATGGGCTATTGGTGTCATAGTGAATGTACCCCGTGCAGCGGCGTGGGAAGATGTCGGGAGGTGATTCCCCTAGGTGGGTTATTCCTCGTGAGTAGATTAGCGGTCGCGTGGTTGGCGAAGCTTCTGCAAGGAATTGTATTGGCTGTTCAACAAAGAGATCGGTCGTGCGAATGTGGATAATGACTTAGAATATGAAAGATGGGGATTTACAGGAAGATCCCGAGAGATTTTGATAATTGGTGGTGTGAGGTTACGTTAATAAGAGGTAAAAAGGTTGGGCGAACTCAAGAATGGTGAAATGATGGCTTCAAGCTAAGTGGGAGAGTCCCACCGCTTATGATTGTGCTGTATGATTAACTACTTGCATGATTTCTGGTTATTAGCATATTGATGGATTAATTCCGCTATGAGAAAATACCATAAGTAGTAAATTGAGCAGAGGAATTATTAAGGATGTGCTATGGTTAGCCTTATGGGCTCATGTTCGAACTTGGGAAAAGATTTAAGATTTATGCCTTGTATAGAAACGGGTTAAAAAAGGGAGTGACTCTGCCAGGTACTTCATTGAGAGGGTATTAATGTGCTAGAAGATTCAGGGAGTTGATTATATTCGGGATCAATTCAGAGCGGGTGGCTCTCAGCAATGGTCCTAGTGGAACTCAAAAGATAAAGTGTGGTACTTAATGATTTCAAGCCTATATGTACAACTAAGAATCAAGCTTTATAGCGGCTTATGAGAAGGTGCCCAGAATGTTCTATGATGTATTACCTTGTGGTGTAGCATTTGAGAAATGTGAACTAATTTGTGAGATTTGAGACAGCATGGTCTCGCAATTCAAGGTCACTCGAGGTGAGTGTAGAGGGAGTATGTTATGCATTGAAGAGAATTAGTATTATTTCCAAAGCAATCAAAGATAAATTGGAGGGAAAGGGATTGATTAGCCATAGTTGAATTTGGCACATTGGGGTCAACGATCAGTTCATTCCGCATGATCGAGTTATGCATTTGATTTATGGCGGTGCGTGTGAGGTTTGTCGGCCGCCATAATTGATAACATTCTAAACCATTCTACTGTTGTGGCTTGTTATGTGGAAGCAGATTCCGGAAGGTCTATTGTGGCGTGGACCACCACTTGCAGATTTGCATATTCTATGGTTATGGGAATTTACTGTTTGTTTCTATGAATCTCCTGAAGTGAGTTAAGTGAAAAATTCGTATATGATGAATTGTTAAAATGTTAATGATTTTGGAGTTATAATGAAAAATTATGTTCTATCGTATATTGGCACGTTGGGTACGGTGAGAGGTATGGAAATTAGAAGTGAGGGTCAAGGTTGCAGTTCGGTGTTGACAAGGATGTCACGGGCTCAGATGAGCAAGGAAAGGGTTGAACGATTAGAGTAAATTGGTATTGTCTGTAACTTGAGATCGATGTGTTGTGGAAGAGGTTTTGCATCCTGATTAAGGACTCTTGATCGTTTTTCAGCGTTAGTGCGTCCTATGGTTTAGATGTGCGGACCCGTTATTTATTTCGGAAGATTGTGGGAACGTGTTCCACGGGAAGATTGTACCAGTGTGGCATGTAGCCACTTGTTTGACTAAAGATTTAAATCAAGTATGAGGAATTTGGGTAATATCATTGCTTTGAGAATTTATGCCTGGAGGGTACCTTATTTATTGAGTTATGAACCGATGAGGTTTGCTCCGGTTATGACGGTTGTTCTTCTGTGTTATGAGAAGAAGGAAATTAGTATGGACCTTTGAAAGGTTATTGGCTTAATTTGATGTGATTAGGATCAACTTGAGGTCGGTGGATGGGTTTAAATGTGAATATGGGCTCTATGATAGGCCAGTTGTGTTCATTTCAGTAATGCGCTCCTTATAGAGTAGCCAGGGTGTCATCTCATTGTTAGATATTTCATGAAGTGATACATTGCGCCGTGTGAGTGGTGAGATAACCTAAGGAATTGTGTATGTGTTAAGGACCCGCGTGGGAATGACGTATTATGAGTAAATGGCTCTTGAGATTCAGATCTTGTACCACACCTTAGTTGTGCTTGAGTTTTGTAGCCTATAGCTCTATGTGCTTTCTCACGGATGGTATTATGCACTTAATGTGCTTGTGATCGAAATTCGATATTTTTATTGTAATGAATAGATTTAGCTCGAAGTGCAATCTCCTTATATGAGATCTATGTGTGCATCGGGTGACACGCCGCCATGGGTATGTTATTTGGATCGGGTTGCGCGCCGCAACAGTTTGATGTCGAGTCTGGTCCTCTATATGTTTTTTTTTGTGTTTCGCTTCATATCTTCTAAGGAAGGTCCGTACTAGTGCGAGAGTTAGGTAATTCCTTCTAGAGTTTGATTTGCATTTGTGTTGTGTTCGGATTGGTGGCCTATTGGCACATTGTGGCATCATATGAGACTTGTGACCGCATTCGGAGTGGCTTATTGCCTGAGCAGTTCGTACTGGATAAGATGAGATTGTGGTATTTAGGATCAGTGCAATCTGATTTTATGAAGTATATTAAGGAGCGAAGATCATTATTTGGTTCAGAATGTAATAATGTTTCTTGTCAGAAGTATAGACTCGATGATTGGTTGACTCGGCAGTTGATTATGAATTTTGGCATCTTATCCGTCATGGCGGTATTGTAATAGTTAAAGTAAGACCTATGTAGGTCATGAGGTGCAATGGGAGCATCGAATTCGTGGAATTTCGATTAATTCAAACAGAAATATTATTGTGGTCCTATGAGTAAAATGATATAAAGTGTGAATTCAGCAGAGTTATGCAGTCATGTTTGAGTACATCGTATAGTGATTGATACGGTGATCGTATGTTAGAAACAGACCTGGCACAGAATTTCGGATGCTGGAATTGGGCTCCAAGGCTTATTTGCTTGAATAAAAAGGGAATCTCTTTATAATTTATCGAGCTAATGTGCTCGGCTAAGTTGTGGTAGCACGAGAAGGTGCATGAGGTGCTAAATAGTGATTTCAGACTACTTCCGTATAGTTCTCAGCACGTTCGAGGATGAACGTATATTTAAGTGGGAGAGAATGTAACGACCCGACCAGTCGTTTTGAGTACTAGCGCTCTGTTCAGCAGTCGGAGGCCATGAACAGCTTCATTTCGGGTATTATGACTTATTCGCATGGTCGAAATTTAAATTCAGGAAGATTGGAGTTAAATTTAAATGAAAATTCTCATTTGAGAAGCTAAAAGTTGAAAGAACGAACTAGGATTGGATTTTTGAGTAAACAACCTCAGAATCGGGATCTGAAGGTTCCAGCAATTTTGTATGATGATATCGGACTCGGGCGTATGCCCGGTTTGGGTTTTGGATAAACCAGAAGCGTTTTGGTGCCAATTATGGAAGTTAGCATTTTGGAAAAAAATTCCTAACTTTGGTTTGGAGTGCATTTCAGAATTATCGATGTCTTTTTAGGATTCTGAGACTGGGAGTAGCTCCATATAGTGATTCTGGAGTTGGGAGCGTGATCAGAAGTGAACTCAGATGTCCATAGGTCATTATGAAGCCATTTGGCTAAATATAGAAATTGAAGGTTTTGAGAAGTTTGACCCGAAGTGGACTTTTTGATATCGGGGTCAGAATCCGATTCCGAAAGTTGGAGTAGACCCGTAATGTCAAATAGGACTTGTGTGCAAAATTTGAGGTTAATTGGTCATGATTTGATAGGTTTAAACATCGGAAGTAAAAGTTGGAAAGTTCAAAATTCATAAAGCTTGAATTGGAGGTCGATTGATGATTTTAGCGTTGTTTGATGTGATTTGAGGCCTCGAGCAGGTTCGTAATGTGTTTTGGGATTGATTGGTACGATTGGTTGGGGTCCCGGCGGCCTCGGGTGGATTCCGGGTGGTTAACGGATCGAAACATGGAATTTAAGAAGAACTGAAGCAGCTGGTATCTGGTATTTTCGCTTCTGCGGAAATGGAACAGCACAATCGGCCCCCCAGAAGCGAGGAGGAAGCCTCAAAAGCAGTCGAGTGTGAGGGCAGCCAGGACCGCGGAAGCGGCCCTTGATCCGTTGATGTGGAACCACAGAAGCGGTTGGCTTATCGCAGAAGCGAAAATGGGATGGAGCCCAGGGACCGCAAAAGCGGAATATTTTCAACAAAAGTGGGACCGCGGAAGCGGGATTATTTCTGCAGAAGCGAAAATCCCTGGACGCAGAAGGTTAATTTAAAGCAGAAATATTTTGAGCATATATTAATGGATTTGCGTAACCTTTGGC
This sequence comes from Nicotiana glauca, assembly GCA_026770625.1. Classification (NCBI taxonomy): domain Eukaryota; kingdom Viridiplantae; phylum Streptophyta; class Magnoliopsida; order Solanales; family Solanaceae; genus Nicotiana; species Nicotiana glauca. The sequence continues at coordinate 280,121 of MU695557.1, forward strand.
AAGTCTTGGAGCGTGGTGCATCAATTGGAGTCCTCGGAAGAATATAGAATGCTGGTTTTGAGTCTTCGGAGCAAGGCGAGTCTCCTTTCTAATCTTATGAGGGGGAATTTGCCCCATAGGTGAAGTAAGTAATTATGTGCTCTTATTTGTGGGGGCTACGTATGCACGAGGTGACGAGAGTACGTGCGTAGCTACTATTATGCTATTGTCCGGGTAGTTAGGACCCAAAAACATGTTGCACGTGGATTAATTGTGAACCCATTGGCAGCTTGAATTGCTTAACTCACATCGAATTAGTAAGGAAATTTCTAAAAGGATTAAACTTCATTTCTTAAATTGTTAAAGGAGAATTGGTTTTATTTGAATAAATATTCCCCGATAAGTTCTTATTTGACTAATTGAGCATGTATTTAATGTGTGCCTGCGTCGCATGGATGATTCGCGAGCAGGATATGCGTTTATTTATGGAACGGGCCGAATTCCTCGGTGAGAATAGATGCATCTATGGTTCATGCCTCTTGACCCTCAGCAGTGCACAATTTACATTTCTGTTGGAGCGGGCTGTCGACCTCTTCATGATTTGCGAATGTTTATCTGTTACTTGAAAATTATAAATGTGGAATTGGCCCTACGTATCTCTATATAAATTGATAAGATAATAAAGAACACTTTAGAAGCGCTTGATTTATTGTTGAAGGTGTTTACCTATTTTTCTGGCTTCACAATTAGAACTTCTATACAAATCCATGATTATCCATGCACTTAAAGAATATTGCTAATTGACCTCTAGTGAGTGTTGGAGTTGACCATCTCATCTCTACCCCTTCGGGATTAGGCGGGATACTCACTGAGTAAATGTTGATTACGTACTCATACTACACTTCTGTGCATTTTTGTTGCACAGGTATGTATACCTCTAGCAGCCTATTGGGCGTAGCAGCATGGATGACGCTGGGACTAGGTGAGCTGCATTGTTGGAGGCGACCCGCAGCTAGTTTAGTTCCTCACAGCATTTTGTATCTTATTCCCTATCCACTATATTCCGAATAGGTGTTGTATTCTATTTTCCTTATCAGTAGTTGCTCATGCACTTGTGACACTAGGTTCTGGGATGGTTTGAAGTATTGTATTAACTGTTCAACATTTAAATTTGATTTGAAACTATATCCTTTAAAATTTCTTAATAAGCAAGGAAAAATTCTGGATTTCAAAAGTATTAAAAAATGTGATTTAATTAAGTATTTGAGTTGGCTGGCCTGACGGCGGTGTCCGGCGCCACCACGACCCTTAGTGGATTTTGGGTCGTGAAATTCGCTAATTGAATAGCACTTTGACTATCACAAAAAATTGTGATACATTTTTGTTCAACACCAAGCTCCCTTGAAGCCAAATTGCCTCCTTCACAGCCTCTGTAATAGGCATGTACTCTTCCTCTTTTGTAGACAAAGCAATGTTGACTGTAAAGTAGACTTCCAACTAACCGGTGCCTTTGCAAAAGTAAACACATAACCAGTAGTTGATCTTCGTTTGTCCATATCACCCGTAAAATCTGAGTCACAATATCCAACTACAGACTGATTGTCTTCCTGCTCAAAAACTAACCCGACATCTACAGTATTATGAATATACCGTAGAATCCACTTCACAGCTTGCCAATGCTCCTTTCCTGGATTATGCATATATCTTCTAATAACTCCAACAGCTTGTGAAATGTCAGGTCTCGTACAGACCATTACATACATCAAGCTACCAACAACATTTGCGTATGGTACCTTTGACATATACTTCATTCAGCTTCATCCTTAGGCGACATAGTAGTACTTAGCTTAAAATGGGGAGAAAGTGGAGTACTAACTGGCTTAGTCTTGTCATCTATGCCAAAATGTTGTAGTACTCTTTTCAAATATTCTTTCTGAGATAAACAGAGTTTCCTTGAACGTCTATCTCTTATTATCTCCATGCCAAGAATTTTCTTTGCCTCACCCAGATCCTTCATCTCGAACTCCTTCTTCAATTGAATCTTCAACTTATCAATTTCTTCCAAATTCTTAGAAGCTATCAACATATCATCAACATATAGGAGAAGATATATAAAGTAACCATCTTCAAGCTTGCGCAAATGCACACAATGATCGTATTTGCTTCTCTTGTACCCTTGCCGCAACATAAAATTGTCAAATCATTTGTACCATTGTCTAGAAGATCGTTTCAACCCGTATAATGTTTTTTAACTTTGCACACCATATTTTCTTTTCCAGCAACTTTGAATCCTTCTGGCTGAGTCATGTAGATTTCCTCTTCCAAGTTTCTAGGTAAAAATGCAGTTTTTACATCCATCTGAACTAGTTCCAAATCCAATTATGCTACCAAAGCCAACATAATTCTAATGGAGGAATGTTTTACAACTGGAGAAAATACTTCACTGTAATCAATTCCCTCCTTTTGAAAATATCCTTTGGCCACCAATCTTGCTTTGTAGTGAACATCTACTTGGTTAGGAAATCCTTCCTTATTTGCAAATACTCATTTGCACCCAATTGTTTTCTTTACCTTCGGGAGATTGGCCAATCTCCATGTATAATTCTGATGAAGGGACTATATTTCATCATTCATGGAAATCCTCCACTTATCTTCTTCTAAACTTTGGATTGCATCTTTATAAGTGGTAGGAACATCATCTGGTACAATTGAGGTTGCACAAGCAACCGTCTCTATGAGACGAACAGGTTTCATTGTTGTCCTTTTTGGCCTACTGGTTGTTATTGATTCAAGTTGTTGTTGAGGTAACTGAGTTAGAATCTCCTCTACTGGATCTCCTTCCAGAGGATAATCTTCATTTGTTTCCTCTTCTTCTTCTTGTGTAGGAAAAATATATTTTCCCTCAAGCTCCACCTGCTTAGAAGCACCATCATCTTATTTGGTATCTTCATTTGTTACCTTGTTTACCATAGAAGATTCATCGAAAGGTAACATCTCTGCCGAATATTACTTTTTTTGTTATTGGACACCATAAGCGGTATCCTTTGACTCCAGAAGTAATCCCCATAAAAATAGCCTTCTTTTCCCTTGGATCCAATTTCGACTCTTTTACATGATAGTATGCAGTTGAACCAAACACGTGCAAAGAGTCATAATCTACAACAGGCTTTTTATACTATTTTCCAAATAGTGTCTTGCCATCAATAGCAGCAGATGGTAGATGATTAATGAGGTGGCATGCATATGTAATTGCCTCAGCCCAAAATTTTTTGCTTAAGCCAGCATTGGACAACATACACCGTACCTTCTCCAACAAGGTCTGGTTCATACGTTCTGCCACTCCATTCTATTGTGGTGTATGTCTGACATTGAAGTGTCGGATGATGCCATCATTTTCACAAAACTTATTGAAATGATCATTTTTGTATTCACCTCCATTGTCCGTGCGTATACACTTGATCCTACTGCCTGTTTGATTCTCCACCATCGTCTTCCATTTGAGAAAAATTCTCAATACTTCATCTTTGCTCTTCATTGTATACACCCGTACTTTTCGAGAAAAACCATCAACAAAGGTTACATAATAGTGCTTCCCACCCAATGAAGGTGTTTTGGAAGGACCCTAAACATCAGAGTGTACATAATCCAAAATGCCATTAGTATTATGGATTGCTGTACCAAATTTAACCCTTGTTTGTTTCCCTTTGACACAATGCTCGCAAAACTCCAAGTTGCAAGTATTTACCCCTTTTAACAATCCTTGATCTAATAGAGTTTTCAAGGATTTTCCTCCAACATGTCCCAAGCGCATGTGCCATAGCCTGGTTTCTCCTGCCTCTTTATCGTCACTGGACATCACTGTCGTTGTTCCAATAACTGTACTACCACGATAGCAGTACATGTTATTGTTTTTCCTATTAGCCTTCATTACCACTAGTGCACCAGAGCATACTCTCATCACTCCATTTTCTGCAACAATTTTGAACCCTTTTGATTCTAGGGCTCCCACAGAGATGAGATTCTTCTTCAAATCCAGTACATATCGAACATCTGTTAATGTTCTGATCATTCCATCATGGTTCCTTAATCGTATTGAACTAATGCCATATGAGGTAAGAGGGTTGTTATTCGTTGTATGGATGACTCCATATTCTCCTTCTTGAAATTCCACGAACCAATCCCTGTTGGGACACATATGATAGTTACAAGCCGAGTCCATCAACCATATGTCTGATGATGTTGACGGCTCCATTGTAACTAATAAGAAATCTAAATCATCACAATTAGCTACATTTGAATCCATAATGTCCTTTCCATTATTATGTTTGGCCTTATTCTTCAACTTCGGACAATCTTTCTTCCAGTGCCCCTTTTCTCGACAAAAGGCACATTCATCTTTGCTGGGTTTAGATATTGGCTTAGATCTTCCTTTATTTGTCCTCGTTTGATTTTGAGGACAACCCCTCATAAATAGTGCTTCTCCTTCTCCGCCCTTCTATTTTTCTCACTTTCTTTGTTTATAGCTGTACAAAGCCGAACAAACTTCTCTGAGAGAAACTTCATCATTTCCATGGAGTAGAGTAGTTTCAAGGTGCTCGTACTCATCAGGAAGTGACGCCAACAAAATCAAGGCCAAGTCACCATCATCATAAGTTGTATCCATATTTTGCAAATCTATGACCAACTTATTGGAACTGGTGATATGTTCATTCATCGTGGTACCAGGAACATAGGTGAAGTGAAACAGGCTCTTCTTAATATACAATTTATTTTGACTGTTTTTCTTCAAAAATTTATCCTCCAATGCTTTCCATAATTTACTTGCAGAAGTTTCCTTTGTGTATAGATATTTCTGCTCTCTAGCAAGGTAGGATCGAATGGTACCACAAGCAACACAGTTGATAACTCTCCAATCTTCTTCTCCAATAACATCTGGTCTCTTTTCTTCAATAGCAAGATCTAGCCCTTGTTGAAAAAGGACATCTAGAATCTCGCCTTGCCACATCCCAAAATGTCCTGACCCGTCAAATATTTCTACCGCAAATTTCGCATTTGACACAATTCTTGTCATAAGCGAAGATGCCAATGATGACGTATTGTTGACACTTGATGTAGATTCTTCTTGTTTATTGTCTCCCATCTTTGACACAAATAGTATTTAATAGCTAACGATACAAATCAAGATTATTTCCTTTCTGGTGTGGAAGATCAAACTAAGCTGCAACCACAGAGCATACTCAGACAGAACCTTGACATAGTTACCAACATAAATCTTTTTTGATGTGAAAGATCAGACTATACTGCAACCACAGAGCATACTTAGACAGCCTTGGCTCTGATACCAATTATTATGGAAGCCAAATGTATATAGTGTGAATGAGTCACAACTACTATACCAAAAATTATGGTAGCCACCAAATAATAAATAAGACAATAAAACAACAATAAAAGGAACACCAAAATTTACGAGGTTCGGCTAATTTTGCCTAGTCCTCGGACACAACCAATATTTTGTTCTACTCTAAAAATACAAGTGAAATAATACTAAAGAGAGAAGATACAAATGACTTAAGAAGATAAGAAGGTAAATGAGAGGTGTGTTTAAATCCTAAACAATAGGCCTCCTTTTATAAGGGAAAAATCCCAACAATTCTTCTTCCCAACCGATGTGGGAGTGAAGACATTCAACAACAACTACATTTGTGTGCTTATATATATAATCACTTCTTAAAGCTCTTAAAAGGATTTAAAGAGAATGTGACAACCCGGCCCTTTGTCACATGAGTTATCGCCCCGTTTCCCTCATATTATGCTTCACTATGATTCAATATCAGTACTTGAGTTGGTTGAATAGATATGGATTGGTTTTAGTTGGAAATGAGAGACTTAATCTCTTATAGGGGAGCTTATTTTGGAAATTCAACTGGAAGTTGACTATTTAGTTAGAGGGCTCGGATGGGAATTCTGATGATTCAATTAGCTTCGGAGGAAGATTTGTGACTTAGGAGCGCAATCAGAATTGAATTTGGAGGTCCAGTGTAGAATTAGGCTTGAATTGGCTAAGTTTGAATTTTGGCGAATTCCGGTGGGTAGGTGAGATTTTGATCCGAGGGTCGGAATGGAATTCCAAGAGTTGCAGTAGCTCCTTTAGGTGATTTTGGATATGTCTGCAAATTTTCAGGTCATTCGGACATCGTTTGGTCAAGTTTTTGATTGAATGCGCATTTCGAAAGTTTTGATGAAAACTAGGCTTGAATACGATGTATTTATTGGTTTTAGCGTTGTTTGACGTATTTTGAGGATTGGAACAAGTTTAAATAAGGTTATAGGATGTGTTGGTATTTTTGGTTGAGGTTCTGGGGGCCTCGGTGTGATTACGGATGATTAAACGGGAATTTTGGAAGCATGTTGCAGGTCTGAAACTTCTGCCTTCTGTTGTTTCTGCATCTGCGGAAAAGGAGCAGCAGAAGCGGTTCCGAAAGATGCGGTGGTATGGCCGCATAAGCGGTCAGGCGTGGCCCAGGGAAATTCCGCATAAGCGGACTATAAGGGGTCGCTTCAGCGGTTCTGCTTAAGCAGATAATTCACCGCAGAAGCGATCCCACGAATTTTTAAGTGAGACCACATAAGAGGTCATTTTGTCACATAAGCGGTGCCGCAGGTGCAGTTAAATGACCGCAGAAGCAGAAATCGGGCCTGTGTTTAATGAACAGTGTTCGCGATTTTCAGAAGTTAAGAAAATATTTGGGACTTCGACTAGGGCTGTTCTTGGGCGATCTTGAGGAGAAATCGAAGGAGCTTCATCACGTAAGAACTATTAGCCTCACAATAAGTTATTTTAGTGTAAAAACATTGATTAGATACTGAATTTCAAGGATTTAAAGGTTAAAAATGGATGTTAAGGCTTGAAAACTCAAGAGAGTTTAAAAATGAGTTTGGAGGGGCAAACGAACTCCGATTTTTGTAAATTTGATATGTATAGACTCGTGGCGAGACGAGGAATCCAATGATGTAAATTTTGGAAATTTTCGAGAAGTGGTCCCGGGGCTCGGGTTTTGCGAACTTCGTGATTTTTAGTATTTTTCGAGTAATTTCGATTGGATTATGTTTCTTTAGCATATAGTAATGTATTCGTTGTGGTTTTGACTAGATTCGACGAGCGAGGAGGTCGATTAAAGAGGAAAGGGCATTTCAGACTAGTCTACGGCCGGTTTAAGGTGAGTAATAGATGTAAATGATGACCTGAGGGATTGAAACCCCGGTATCTCACATTGTGACGTTGTATTGAGGCGAGACACGTACTCTACGGTGAGTGCAGGGTCGATTTGTGATTGGGGACTATGGCTTAGTCCGACCGAATGATGTTCGTACTGTGTTATTGGCTAGAAATTAGCTAGTAAACCTCCTACTTGGATGGTTATGGATATATTCGGGCTATATGCCGGTTATTTGGATCCCATAGGGATTTTATCACTGTTGCCATGAAATTTAGCATGTTTCCATGATATCAGTCCTGAGTTAAATACTGTCTAGAAATGATTAGCAATCTTCTAAGGTTTTAATCACTTAAACTATAATACTTGTTAAATGGAACTGAAAATGGTAAACTTGATTGTTCCCGTGTGGCTTGCATGCATATATATATCTGGACTGATTGTGGACCAGGCTGCACACCGCAGCAAATGCTACTACATCATTGCGCTTGGGCTGTAGGAGCCCCTTCGGAGTCTGAACCCCCACAGTGAGTGCGGGTACCTAATGGATCGGGCTATACGCCGCAGCGGTCATGTACATTGCATTGCATTCATGCATTGATATCTATTTGTCTATCTATCATTGATTATTATTGTTTCATCGTTTAATGTGCTAAGTGGTTAGTTTCAGATTTGCATTGTGGTATTTCGGGATTTCTTACTTTCAGTTATTATATATGTCTATTACCACTGAGTTGGAAGTACTCACTTTATTCCCTGTACCATGTGTGCAGATCCAAGTATCCCGGGAGTTTAGCTGAGCTTTTGCTAATTTCAGAGTTTATCCGGAGTTGTCGAGGTAGCTGCCTGACGTCTGCAGGACCCGACTCCTCCCCTATCCCATTTATTATCTTTTTGCAGTTTTGTGACATTGTATTATTTGGAGTCTTGTCACACTGTATTGTTAGAGGCTCTAGACTCATGACCCCCAAGTCTTTGGGAGTATATTCCGTGTTATCGTGATATTCAGCTTAATCTTTTAGCTTCATTGTTGTTAATGATATTTAAATAATTGGTTTTGAGCTTCATTCTCGGGTTGAGAGTGTAATTGGTCGGGCTTGCCTCACAATTTTATTGGGCGCCATCACCACCGGGATTGGGGTCGTGATAGAGAATGAACCCTCGCGTTGCCGTCGTCGCTCGCTCAGCTCGACTTCGGCTTTGGATTAGGATTTGGATTTGTCAAATGATCAATCGATTGATAGTCCACAATTGGCTTTGGCTTGTCAAACAATTAATTAAATGCCAGATCACTGCTGAAGATTCAAATGGATAGTCTGGCGCGGTCCTAGCGTAACTGCGGTAGGACCGCGCTAGAACCCTGCTGCAGATTCAGAGGGCCACTCTAACTACGGTCCTGGCATAACCACGGTAGGACCGCGGCAGGCCGTGTAAACTTCTGAAAGGCACCTTTTCCAAAACAAACATCACAAATCTTCCAATAATTGACTATTAATTCATAGGCATGTCTTCATTTTTAATATACCAAAAATATTACAGAACTTCCTTCTTTCTGAAAATACTGCATTCTAATTCACAGTCTCTCTCTCTCGAATTCGTAAGTGTGATTTTGCTTCGTTCTTTAAGTTTGCTGGTATCCTGCAGTTTGTATTGCCACTGTTGCAGAAAGGTTTATTCTATTTTGTCCTGGGAGGATTTAATCCATTAACTTGGCAACGTGTGAGGAGGTTAAAATTCCTTAAGGACGCACAAGCAAATTGTGGACTTGAAATATTTCTTAATGTTGACTGTTTTTCCAGTTTCTTTTATTCTTCTAGCAGTTTTCTGATTTTATATTTTAACACAGTAGCATTCACAGTTTTTTGGGGGAACATTGTACTATCAAAGAATAGATTTGTTATAAGTTCTTATTTCGAGCGAAAACATAAGTGCGAAGAAGTTTCGGAGTGTACCTCAATCGTTTGTCTGTGTTTTCACATCCTTATTTTCCCAGGAATATAAAATTAGGTTAGGTTCCATAGAAGTTAGTAAGAGTAAAATATGTAAGAGTAATGCATAAATGATAAATAAGTATAAAAGGGTTACAGACCAGGAATTATGGAGCGACAACAACTTTTCTCTGAATCTGTTTGTGGGGGATGGTGTTCTTGAGATGTCTTTATTGGTGGAGAGGGAATTGATTTTTTTGTTGTAATAGATATAACGTTTGCAAATCAGAAATAAGGCAATGAAGGGAGATGTAGTTGAGTAAAGGATAGGTTTTTGAATGTCAGTAATTCAGAGGCATGGAGGTATTTGAACAGGGGAAAGGGAATTGTAAATGCAAAGAAGGTTGTATAAATTGGAGCAGGGGAAACGTAATTGGGAATTTGAAGAATCAGCACTAGAGGAAGGGAAAGAGAAAGCGCAGTTGAAAGTTTAGATTTGGCTTGTTTGATGCGGAAAAGCAGTGACTAAAGAATATGCGAAGCATTTTTTTTTTTTTGGTAATGTAAGTGTGAAACTACCGGTAAAAAAACCTGGACGCAAGGAAATTGAATTGCTGGTTATTTGGAGTGCCACCTCACCGAGTTAGAGCCCTCTATGATATATATATATATATATATATATATATATATATATATATATATATATATATATATATATATATATATATATATATATATATATATATATATAATATACTATCTGGTCATGCGTCAATATAAATGAATGCAATGCATGAGAAGTAGTACATTAATAAAATCTTTTGGAGTGTCATAAGACCATTTTATATTTGATTAATATCATGAAATAAAATTATCAACTTATGTATTTTCTGAGACCCATTAACAGATGAAAGAATAATATGACATATGGGGAATCAAGAACACAAGCATCTCTAGCATTTCTATAAATAGAATTATTTATGAAAATTGTGCATTTGCTCATTTCGTTTGCATCGTATGGATCATTCCAAGAGGAAGAAGGGATATCCTTAACTTACCTTTGGAATCTTATATACAATCGTCAAGAAAGATCAATATTATCTTCTTACGTCTACAATGAGTAAACTTACTTCGTCGTTATCATACAAGGATTGTAACTCTCATATTTACAAAAAAAAAAATTCTAAAGAAAATTGACATCACCTCCCCTATTTGTATTACATCCCATATGTTACTAAAAGTTATCAAACAGCCCAAACAACAATAATATAATTCACAATAAGCTCTCTGATTAGATCAACAGCCATTCTAAGCGGCAAGATCGATTTATGATGAACAAAATATGGTTTGGATCAATTCCTTTTCCATGAATCTGCCTGCAACATATAAAATATCATACCTTTGCTTACTATATCATTTTCAACACAAAACATCATAAGCATAATCTTCAAATATAGTCCACACACCTAGCACCTTAACTTTTACCGTCAACATCTTATTTTTCTTGTTATCTTCTTCAATCCACTGAATTAGCACATAGATAAGCTTAACAACAGCAGCCAAAATATAATAATGAAACTATTTATAACAATTTTCATTTGGGAAAACCCATATATATAGCCTCAACACAGCCCACGAAGAAAAGTTAATGATTCCTTACGCCATTTCAATTACTATCTTGTAGGTTTTAACTCAAACGACTCAACCAACACATGATTGACTTTAGGCACAACCAATAACATGATTTACATACCTTAGGCAGTAGATACAACTTGAAATTCCCAGCTGGTGTAGCTCACAACAACCCCCAATCACACCATAATACTATAGAAGCATTCTCTTGTAGTCTTTAACACCTGATGATGATTTGGGTTGATTTCCCTTTAATTTGGTTCTTGGGATCTTGGAACATCTCTTAGAGAGAATTGAGAGTGTTTTGGAGTAACATATAAGCCTACCGCCCCAATTCTCCAAGCAAGTGGGTAAGCTGCATGCTTGGCAGTTTGAGCGGTGCAACTTCGGACGCTTGTATCTCTCTAATCCGATATTGTATTGACAAATGGTTTGAATATTTGGAAACTATACACATAGGGATTTAATTAAATATAAATATCTCTATGTAACTCTCAATATATTGGGAGAAAATTGTGTCGCAACCTGACCTATAAAATTACCAGTTTGTTCAAAGTGCGGCGACGTGATTTGGCAATACAACTTTATAAATTCATATTTATCTACCCGATGTATTATGAATGAATGGTTTGAACCATTGGACACTAGGTTCCAAGACCTTAATTTTGGTATAAAATATGTCCCAAAAAGACTTCATATAACACATAGAATGTATTGCTCAAAACACTTCACTACAAGGCAAAATCCTTTGTTGTTTTTTCCGAAACTTAAATCCGATTTTTTACCAAACTTTATATTTCATATACAAACATCATATATAGTTATATCATGGCTTTAAATTCATTTAAATCATGATTAACAAATCTCATATTCATCTTAACTTACTTAAGACTTCAATAAACCTTTTTTATCCTTGTAGAAGCATTTTGTCATTTTTGAGTTTACATTAGCTAATCCTACAATAACAGTTACGTCTGAAGTACAAGGTTTTACAAAATTAAATAACTTTATTTAATTTCAAAGAAAATCTCATTTCCGAACTTACATCAATTTATTTATGTGTACTTCCATGTACAAAAATATGGGGTATAACATCATTCCCCCCTTTAAAATATTCGTCCTCGAATGTTGACAGATGCACTTTTCATTCTCATAATCCATATCACTTGCAAATACTTTAATACTCTTCTTGCCATTTTGGCAATTTTTCTTTGAATAAATCCAAAGGCGAGGGCATCATACTAGGACTTATAGTCGGAATCCTTTTAATCTCGTAACTGTTGCTACCTTCTATCGAGCAGCCTGTACACTCTAACTTTGAATGTGCTCCTATGAGGCCCTTCTCTCCTTTTTGCTTCAACTTCTAGCCAATCTCTAGGCCTTACTTCATTAACATATACAGATCTTGATAAAATATCCCTCTGGCCATATGTAAGTATACTAAAGCTCTTCACTTGGTACTTTGTCACACTTATGAATATTGTTATACCTTATTTCATAGATCTGTTTATCCATCCATTATTAATTCACCTCAATATTGGTCTACGGTCTTTTACTAATAACTTGAAACCTCTTACGTACTCACTCAGGCTCACGTTGCATCGAGGAATATCTGGAGTGATTTCCATAATCGTATTTCATAGCAACCCAATATGATTCACCTTGCGTGGGTGTTTTAATCCTATACAATTCATGAAATCCCTTGCTCTTTTTTCTTTCCTTCAGACCATTACTCAATCGAAGTCCCAAATGTCATTATTTTATCTACCATAATTACATCCTCATCTCTTTCAAATGATGTTAGTCTTAGACTTCTTTGAGTTCATTGAGGTTATACTGAGCTTTTTATAACATAAAGAAACCATAGGTTGGAAGATATGTCACTGACAATGCCACTATCATTCCTGGATACTGAATCCCTACGCTTCTAGCCTTCTATCCGAAGTATGAACTGTTCACAACCTTCTGTGTTTGAGTATCTAGTACGTTGTTTACCTTTGTCTTAAAATCTCGCATCATATCTTTCATCTCTTTCATGACCTCCCTTTCACATAGGTATAATTCACATCCACAACTTGAAGCTCTTATTATAACACTTGCACCTTTGGTGTATACACGATATGGTGGTAGCTAACTTTTTATGAGGCTAGTACTCTTCGAACTTGCTTTCTCGTAGAGCCATTATAGAATATTGTTGTTGTTCTATCTCTCTTGCACCTCTAATATTAAAAGTGATTTTTCTATGTTCTCAATCATGATTCCTATAACTTCTAGGCTTAATAATTTACTTTATTGATGTAACTCTTTAGTTTCCTCCTTCTTATGATCATTCTTTATGTTGGTTTATCTTCTAATCTGCAGCTCATGGTATTAGATATTACTTTAGTCCTTCATGGATACTATGGAATATCTACGATATAATATTCTAACAATACAATTCTTTGTCTATAACTTGGAATCAATTCTTCCTTTTAACTTATATTGGAGTCTTCTACGGCTATATTATTGTTAACATATATGTATACTCCGAAAACGCAAGTGCAATTATAACATAACCAACTCAGGATCATTGATTGAATAGTTCCTTTCGTTCCTTCTAAACTTTCTTTAAACGTAAGCTATTACTTTTCCTGGTCTTTTTCCTCCATGTTGCGAGCATACTTAGCTTATATTAATTCTTACGTATGCCAGAATTTTCATGCAACTCATATGATCTCGAATCTTACTTTTGACTTTACTTCTCATTCACTAGCCACGGTAGGTTCCTCTTTATTATGGAGGACGTACAATGTTATTGTGAACCTGTTGTTACAAGACCATTTCCTTTTTAGGTCACTGTGCTTAGGTAGAAGCCTTATTCCTTATCTCCTCAGCTAGTCTTTCATTGTAGTACTTAGGGAGGACCCTCTGACTCTTGTAAAGCTGCGAGCTTATATAACGCCGTAACCTTTTCCCATATATATATATATATACATGTATATAATGTCATCTGATCATGGATCAATGTAAATAAATGTAATGCACGAGAAGTACGTCAATAAAATCTTTTGAAGTGTCTATATATATATATATATATATATATATATATATATATATATATATATATATATATATATATATATGTGTATATATTTCTATCT
>MU695557.1:295291-327013 GCA_026770625.1 Nicotiana glauca
TATATATATATATATATATATATATATATATATATATATATATATATATATACTTATATACGTGTATATAATTCCATCTGATCATGGATCAATGTAAATAAATGTAATGCACGAGAAGTACGTCAATAAAATATTTCGAAGTGTCATAATACCATTTTGTCTTTGATTAATATCATGAAATAAACTTTATCAACTTGCGTATTTTTTGAGACCCATTAACAGATGATAAAATAACATGACACATGGGGAATCAAGAACACAAGCATCTCTAGTATTTCTATGAATAGAGTCATTTATGAAAATTGTGCATTTGCCCATTTCGTTTGCATAGTATGGATCATGCCAAGAGTAAGAAAGGATAGCCTTAACTTACCTTTGAAATTTTCTATGTAGACTTCAAGCAAGCACAATATGATCTTCCTACATCTACAATGAGTAAACCGGCTTCGTCGTCATCATATAAGCGTTGTTACTCTCATAATCAAAAACCAATATTCTACAAGAAAACGGACAGCACCTCCCCTATTTGTACTGCATCCCATATGTTATAAAAAAATCACCAAGCATCCCAAACAACAACAATATAATTCACAATAAGCTCTCCAATTAATTTAACAACCATTCTCAGTGGCAAGCTCGATTTTCGATTAACACAATATGGTTTGAATCCAATTCCTTTTCCATGAATCTGCCTACAACATATAAAACATCATACCTGTGCTTACCATATCATTTTCAACACAAAACATCATAAGCATAATTTCAAATATAGTCCACGCGCCTAGCACCTTAACCTTTGCCGTCAACATCTTATAGTAGCACATAGATAAGCTTAACAACAGCAGCCACAATATATTAATGAAACAATTTATAGCAATTTCTAGCTGGGAAAACCCATATATATAGCCTCAACACAGCCCACGAAGAAAAGTTAATGATTCTGTATGCCATTTCAATTACTATCTTGTAGGTTTTAACTCAAACGACTCAACCAACACTTGATTGACCTTAGGCACAACCAAGAACATGATTTACATACCTTAGGCAGTAGATACAACTTGAAATTCCCAGTTGGTGTAGCTCACAACAACCCTCAATCACACCATAATACTATAGGAGCATTCTCTTTAGTCTTTAACACCTGATGATGATTTGGGTTGATTTCCCTTTAGTTTGGTTCTTGGGATCTTGGACCAGCTCTTAGAGAGAATTGAGAATGTTTTAGTGTAAGTTTTCCTTTTAAAATTACGAGATATACAAGGGAGAAGATAACTTATAAGCCCACCGCCTCAATTCTCCAAGCAGGTGGGTAAGCTTCCTGCTTAGCAGCTTGAGCGGTGCAACTTCGAAGGCTTGTATCTCTCTGATCTGACATCGTATTGACAAACGGTTTGCAAAATTAGAAACTAGACACATAGGACTTTAATTCCATATAAATATCTCCATATAACTGTCAATATATTTGGAGAAAGCTGCGTAGAAACCTGACCTATAAAATTGCCAGTTTCTCCGAAGTGCGCCGACGTGACTTGGCGACCCTACTTTATAAATTTACATTTCTCTACCACGGTGTCGTGTGAATAAATGGTTTGGACCATAGGAAACTAGGTTCCAAGACCTTAATTTTAGTATATAATATGTCCCAAAAAGACTTCATATAGCACAGAGATTGTATTGCTCAAAACGCTTCATTACAAGGCAAAATCTTTAGTCGGTTTTTCCACAACTTAAATCCAATTTTTTTCCAAACTTTATATTTCATATCCAAACATAATATATAGTCATATCATGAATTTAAACTCATTTAAATCATGATTAAAAAATCTCATATTTATCTTAACTTACGTAAGACTTCAATAAACCTTTCTTATCCTCGTGGAAGGATTTCATCCTTTTTGAATTTACATTAGATAATCCTACAATGACAATGATGTTTGAAGTACGGGGTGTAACAATATTAAATAACTTTATATACTTTCAAAGAAAATCTTATTTCCGAGGTTACAGCAATTTACTTATGGCATACTTCCATGTACGAAAACATGTGGTGTAACATGATAGATCCTCGGCTCAAAAAGACGGAAATAAAAAAAAAACAAGAAAAGATAACTCATTAGCAACTCCATTAGAAACCTAATCCAACCCCACCCCACCTATTGTATGAAGTAAGGAAGGCTCTACTACCCCCTAACCTACAACCCTAATGCTTTACCTATAGACCTTCCTATCAAGGGCCATGTCCTCGAAAATCTGCAGTCTTCCATGTCCTTCCTGATCACCTCTCCCCAATACTTTTTAGGCCGCCCTCTACCTCTTCTCGTACCCACCACGGACAACCGCTCACACCTCCTCAACGAAGCATCAAAGCTTTTCCTTAATACGTGCCCGAACTATCTGACCCTCGCTTCCTGCATCTTGTCATTTACAGGGACCATGCCTACCTTTTTTAGAATATCTTCATTCCTAATCTTGTATATTCTAGTGTGCCCGCACATCTACCTCACCATCCTCATCTCTTCTACCTCCATCGTCTAGATACGGGAGTTCTTAATCGACCAATACTCTGCTCCATACAACACGGCCGATCTAAACACAGCTCTATAAAGTTACCTTTGAGTATTGGTTGCACTTTCTGGTCACACGAGACTCCAGATGCAAGCCTCCCTTTCATCCAGCCCGCCTCTATACGGTGAGTGATATCCTCGTCGATCTCTCTATCCCCCTGAATTACCGACCCAAGGTACTTGAAGCTATCTCTCTTGGGGATGACCTGTGATCCAAGCCTCATGTCCCTGCCTGCTTCTCTCAACTCAGCGCTAAATTTGCACTCCATGTACTTTGTCTTAGACCTGCTCAATTTGAAACCCTTAGACTCAAGGTTCTGTCTCTAAAACTTCAAACTCTCGTTAACACCATCCCTTGTATCATCAATTAGAACTATGTCATCTGTAAATAACATACACCATGGCACATCCCCATAAATATGGTGTGTCAGTGCATCCATCACCAAGGCAAATAAGAATGGGCTAAGCGCAGAGCCTTGGTGTAATCCCATAACAACCGAAAAACGCTCTGAGTCGCCTCCCACAGTCCTAACCTTAGCCATTGATCTATCATACATGTCCTTGGTCGCTCTTATGTAGGCTACTGGCATGCCCTTTACCTCAAGACATCTCCAGAGCACCTCCCTAGGGACCTTGTCATACATTTTCTCCAAGTCAATAAACACCGTGTGCAGATCCTTCTTCTTATTCCTATATTGTTCCACCAATCTCCTAATAAGATGGATAGCTTCCGTAGTGTAGCGACTTGAAATGAACCCAAACTGATTATCGGATATAAAGGTCGTCTTCCTCACCCTCACCTCTACCACCCTCTCCCAGACTTTCATGGTATGGCTTAGTAACTTGATACCCCTATAATTGTTACAACACTGGATATCACCTTTGTTCTTGTACAACGGTACCACTATACTCGACCTCCACTCCTCCGGCATCCTCTTCTTCTTAAAAATTACATTGAATAACCCAGTCAGCCACTCTAATCCTTCTCTACCCGCACATTTCCAAAACTCAACCAAAATTTCATCTGGCCCGGTCGGTCTACCCCTACTCATCTTACGCAAATTCGCCACGACCTCCTTTACCTTAATGCGCCTACAATACCTAAAATCCCGAAGACTCTCCGAATTCCCCACATCCCCTAGCATTATCCCGGTCCCGCTCCTTGTTTAGAAGACCATATAAGTACGTCTACCATCTCTACTTAATCTAGGACATTCCCATCAATACTCTGCCATCCCCGTCTTTGATGCACCTTCCTTGGTCCAGATCTCGGGCCTTGCCCTCCCTCGCTTTAGCCAGCCGAAACAACTTCTTGTCCCCACCTTTCTCCCTCAATTCCTCGTATAGACAACCAAACGCTACATTATTAGCCTCCGTGATCGCTAGCTTTGCCTCCTTCCTCTCCACCGTGTACCTCTCTGTATTCGCTCTCCTCTCCTCCTCGCTTATGCTCTCCGCCAACTTCTCGTACGCTACCTTCTTCGCCTCCAATTTACATTGGACTACGTCATTCCACCACCAGTCATCTTGATGCCTACCAGAAAAACCCTTCGATAACACTAGCACCTCTCTCGCCGCCTCCCTCACGTATTTCGCCGTCGTTAACCACATAATGCTCGTGTCTCCACACTCTTCCAATCTCCCATAGCAGATAACTTCCCCTCCAACTCTTAGGCTTTATCCATGGTTAAACCAGCATGGCCATTTATATAAACACTCACCTTATTATAAATTTCTTTAATAGTAAGGTTGAATGATTTCTTTAATAGTAAGGTTGAATTGTATATGAACACTCACCTTATTATAAATTTCAACGATCTTGAATATGTCCATTAAAATATAATTATTGAAGTACAACATTATATCCAAATTCTGGATTTTGAACACTACATTAATCACTTTGAACCTAACGAAGAATGCTACTCCACGTTAAACATAAAAATGTAGAATTTGTTGCACTAGTAGTGGGAAATTTGTATTTTTTTTGGGGGGTTTTGGACGCAGTTACCCACAAAAATAAAATTATTTATTATTGCCTACCCATTTATTTTTTTACCCATAAACTAATTATATTTCCTACCCATAATAGGTTTTGTGGAGAATTTTTTCTTTATTCTCTATTTTTTTTATTTCTATACTACTTTTCTTTTCTTTTTCTTTTTTTCTTTTCTCCTATTCTTTTTTCTTGTTTGCTTCTTTTTTTTCCTTTTCTAATTTCTTTTAAAAAAAATTTACATTCTTTTTCTCTTCATAATGTAATTTCACTTACTATTTTCACTATTTTTTATTTTTTTATATTATTACTAAAGAAAATTTAATTGCGTACCAATTAAATGTAGTTACTACAACCAAAAAATGTATCATATATTAACTAACATATGATACCAGTATAGTATATAGTTATACCAACAGGATATACAATTGTACGCAAAGAGTTAAAAAAAATTAATTCAATTATGAAACTGAAATAATATCAGTTGTCAATAAAAAATTTCAAAAAAAGTCTAAAAGGATCTAATTGTAAGAGTATACTATTACATTATATATCATACTATAATTTTTGTTTTTGGCATTTTCAATTTGCCCCTCACGCTGGGTAAAGACTTAAAGCATATTAAAAGGAAAAAGGCAAGTGAATTTACGTGTAATAAGTATACTATTATAGTATATTATATACTATTACAGTATATTGCATATTACTACAGTATACTATAATAAAATATTATATACTATAATAATATACTATTGCAGTATAACTATATACTCCTTGGTATATTGTATACTGTAGCGATATACTGTTAGGTAACTGTGTTCTTCTTCGATTGTTATAATATACCATTGCAGTATATTGTAAACTATAATAGTATATTATTGCAATATAGCTATATACTCCTACAACATATAATAGTACACTATTGCAGTATAACTATATACTCCTTGGTATCTTGTATACTCTAGCAATATACTGTTAGGTAATTGTGTTCTTCTTCGATTATTACAATATACCATTGCAGTATATTGTAAACTATAATAGTATATTGTTGCAGTATAGCTATATACTCCTATAACATATTGTATACCATAGTAGTATACTGTAATTGTGTTCTCCTTCGATTTTCAACTACAAATTTCGATCTCAATCACCTCAAATCAGCTCCATCTGCTATCAAATTTCAGTATGAACTTCTAGAAGGTACTATAAGCAATATTTAACAATACCCACTTTGAATATAGTTAAGGTAATAAACAATAGTTGCAATTTATATAACTTTCTTAGCACAAAAGAACAAAAATAAATTTAAGGATATAAGTTCCATACTATGATTTTTTGCACTCATCAAACACAAAAGGACAAACTTAATAAAAAAAGAGGGGAAAAAACAAGAAAGTGATAAAGAAAAACATGAGTGGAGGAAAAGATTTCATAGCTGAATGGATAATCAGATTCTTAAGGGCTGATTCGTTTTTGTGATTAATACCCACTTCACGATTTTATGTATAAACACTAATGCATCTGTTAAAAGAAAAAAATTGAACCTGAATGGGTACAGTGAATTCAATCTTTTATAGATGAAACAGAAATAATTTTGATACGAATTGGGGTAACATCTTTACCATTTAATGGGTATAGTGAATTCAGAAATAACATGTTTTAGGAAAAAGGGGGTAAATAGTTTGGGCCTCATGGATAGGAGTAGTAAATAGTTTGGGCCTGGACATTAAAGGCTAAAGAGACTTTTTCCTTCTTATACCATATATGAAACCTTATTACCAAAAATCTGTACCCGCCATGTTCACAGTTTTTCTACAATTATTATACCATTCATTAAATACTAATTATTAGGAGTTGATTCCTTCCTAATTAGACAAATGAGGAACAGAATATTCTAATTTATTTAGCGACCTTCAGATCAAATTTGAAATGCAAATCATATATCTTCAATTTAAAATCAAATTATATAGACTCTTTTCTGCAAAAACTCTGTTCTTTGATATTTTTCCTTAAGCCACAAATCAAAAAAAGACAAAATCGTCAACAAATTCGAATCTATCACGACCCAATTCCCTAACTAGTTGTGATGGCGTCTCTCATGAGGATAAGGCCGGCCAATAGAACAATAACGCCTCTTTCAAAATTATTAAAACATAAATGATTAGGTAAATACCACTAAACGACAATAATAATCGATATTTACAACCTAACACAGCCCGATCGGGGTGTCACAAGTCACGAGCATCTAAAGAAGTCTAAACACTGCTACAGGACCAATAATATACAAACAAAGTCTGGAATCAAAAGACAGAGTCCGGTGCCGCGAACGATGGCGGTCACCTTGCTCAGCTACAATAGCAATACCTTCAACCAGCTCAAATCCGCTACCAGGTGAATAATACCTGCATCTGCACGCGAGGTACATGGAGTAAAGTGAGTACTCCAACTCAGTGAGTAATAAAAGTAAATAATAACTGAGCAGCAAGAAATCACATAAAGCAACCAACATGTTGTATAAAAGCCAGGTACAATTTTCGGAGAAAATAGTAAAATCTGTAAAATCTTTAGAAATACCTTGGCTTAGTTCAAATCTCTTTTGAAAGTGATCTTTTTTTCAATAATTACAAAAATAATTTTGAACAGTCAGTGCTGATAAGCATAGAAAAATCCGCCCCTCGGGCACAATTACTACAGTATAACAGGTAAAAATACAAGTAAATATGCAAGATGAGCGCATCAAAGTTCGCCCCTCGGGCAATATCTCAAAACTAGTTCCGGCCCCTCGGGCATAATTTATGTTCCTCATCAGTCATTGTTACCTGACCGGTCAGTCATTGTTACCTGACCAAAAATGCGTGTTACAGTGCCATTGTTACCACTGGTCAGCCATTGTTACCTGACCAAAACGCGTGTTACAGTGCCATTATTACCACTGGTCAGTCATTGTTACCTGACTGGTCAGTCATTGTTACCTGACCAAAATGCGTGTAACAGTGCCATTGTTACCACTCTCTAAAATTTGTCCGTTCTAGATGGGTACCCGCGCTCACCGTGGGTGTGCAGACTCCGTAGGGTCTCTTACAGCCCAAGCGCTATCAATAAGGCCTGAAAGCCTGGACATATCAATATGAGGCCTGAAAGCCTGCTCATAATACACTTGAGGCCTGAAAGCCTCCTCACAATACACTCAAGGCTTGAAAGCCTTCTCACAATACACTCGAGGCTTGAAAGCCTCCTCACATCACTCAATATATCCTCACATATGGCCCTCAGCCTCAATCAGTCCAAAAATAATCATAAGCCCCTCGGGCATCAGTAAAACAATAATGTTCAGCTCAAACAATGATTCAATATCAGTTAAAAACTCAAGGTTGAGTAAAAATATAGCTGAGTTCATGAAACCATGTAATTCAAATGGACTGAATTCAAATAATATTTCAAATAGTGAGGAAAACAGTGATGATAGCTCACAATGAGTTCAAACAGTCGGCAATAAGCCCCAATTATGGCAATAAGCCCAAGTCATAGTGAAATACGCGGTAAAATCAATAATCGGGACGGACCAAGTCACAATCCCCGATCATGCTCTACCCCACGCTCTCTATCCGGCGTGCATGTCACCTCAATATAGCATTATGGGTGCAAATCTTGAGTTTTAAACCCTCAGAATATCATTTACAAGTATTACTCACCTCGAACTGGTGAAATCTCTAGCCTGTGATGCCTTTGCCCCTTAAACTGGCCTCCATGTGCATCGTATCTAAACAAAATCTGAGCGAATACATCACAATATGCTAAGGGAACAATACCCAATCAAAAACAATCGAGAAATAGCAAAAATCTCGAAACTAGCAAAACCCGAGCCCCGGGCCCACTTCCAAAAAATTATGAAATTCACATAACAGGATTCTTCATCTCTCCACGAGTCCGTATCAAATTTATCAAAATCGGAGTTCAAATGCCCCCTCAAATCCCAAATTTTCATTTCAAAAACCAAGCCCTAGTTCTCCCAATTTTTACCCAAATTTCCAAGAATTAAAGATTGATTCTTCAATAAAATAGCATTTCTTGATCATGAGACTTATCTCCAATCAATTCCCGTCAAAACCCTCTTCAATTTCTACCAAAGAGCTCTTAAGGTGGTCACAATGGATGAAATAATGAATGGACTTGCGGATGAAATAATATAAAAACCCTTCTGTTCGTCCAGATTTAACCCTACGCGAACGCGGTCAAAACCCCCACGTTAGCGATGAACAAACTTCGCTGACCATTATTTAAGCCTACGTGAACTTGGTGCTTCATGACCCCCTGCTGCGCGAATGCAATTCCTATAGCGCGAACGCGATTCCCAAGCTCCTCTCCCTACGCGAACGCGGACACCATGTCGCGAACGCGTTGAACAATATTGGCAGGGACCCAGGCCCCTTCTACGCAAACGCGTGGCCACCCCACATGAACGCGATGGTGTAAATGTTTTCCCTTCCGCGAACGCGTGTCTACAGACGTGAACGCAAAGACCAATTTTGGTCTGCAACAGCTGGGCGATTTTCTGCAACAATTCAAAGTTCAAAACCTCCGTTTAGCCATCCGAAATCACTCCGAGGCCCCCAGGACCTCAACCAAAGGCACCAACATATCCCAAAACATCATACGAACTTGTTCCAATGATCAAAACACATGCAACAACACTAAAATGATCAATTCACATCGGATTCAAGCCTAAATTTCTTCAAAACTTGCGAAACACGCATTCGATCAAAAATCCTACCAAAACACCTCCGAATGACCTGAAATTTTACACGCACATCCAAAATCACTTAGCAGAGCTACTGCAACTCTCGGAATTTCATTCCAACCCACGGATCAAAATCTCACCTACCAACCGAAATTCGCCAAAATACTAACTTCGCCAATTCAAGCCTAATTATACATCGAACCTCCAAAACCAATTTCGATTGCACTCCTAAGTTACAAATCATCCCCCAAAGCTAACCAAATCACCGAAAACCGCATCTGAGCCCTCTAACTAAATAGTCAACTTCCGGTTGACTTTTTCCATAACAAGCTTTCCTTAAAGAGACTAAGCGTCTCATTTCTTATCAAACCAATCCAAATCAAATCTAACACACTACATACCAATAACGAAACATGGAGAAGCATAAAATGGGGGGGGGGAGGGCGGAAACGGAGCGGTAACTCATGAGACGACAGGGGTCGTCACAGAATCAAATTGTAGAAATCAGTTCTGCAAAAGCTCAGTTCATCGACATTCTCTCTACATCTCTCTCTATTTCTCAATCGTAAATTTCAGTAATACAAAGCAAATGAAAAGAGAGTGGCAATTCCACTATTGATAGCCATTAAAAATCTTGAAAGCTTTGAATTCAAATTTGGGTTTTCAAAAATCATTATTTGTTTGGATTGAGTATTGTTAAAAATAATTGGGAATATGGTTTGGAGTTTATATCTAAATTTTGAGAGGTTTTGGTGAAGATTAGACTTGGTTTGGACTGAATTTCAGATTGAAATTCGAAGAAGAAGAAGACATATTGCAGAAATTCTAGATAAATTGTAGATTACTTGTGTTCTGATTGTAGATGCTTTATTTTTTATTTTCACAAATAAAAAACGGCTAAAACTTTTACAAATCTTCTGAAAAATGCAATTATGTCAAAAATACTAATTATGCTACAATTGAATGGGAATTGAGATATAAAAATTCAATGCACCTAGTTTGTAGATATTTTATAGATAAATTGTATTTTAATTTTAGATGCTTTGTTATCTGTTTTCACAAATCAAAAACGATTGAAATTTCTACAAATCTTCTACAAAAAATGCAATTATGTCGAAAATTCCAATTAAATTACAATTAAATGGGAATTGGGATATTAAAATTTAATATACCCAGTTTGTAGTTATTTTGTAGATAAATTGTACAGTATTTGTATTCTGATTGTATATGCTTTATTTTCTGTTTTCACAAATCAAAAACGGCTAAAACTTCTACAAATCTTCTGCAAAAAATGCAATTATATCGAAAATACCAATTAAACTACAATTGAATGAGAAATTATACCAATATCGAAAATACCAATTAAGCTTCAAGCTACAATCGATTCAATAAGTTCATTATATTTTGATATTTAATTAGACGGATAATTATAGAATACATATATAGAAGGTATTTTCTCATTTCATGTCGTGACTGAATCTCTTGGTAAGGATTTTTTAACTTATCTTACACCTAGTACGTACAAAAATACATAGAGCGACACCATCATATTTTAATGTACATATTTAGAAGGCAGAAGGGTAGTTGTAGAATAAACAAAAGGTCTTTTCTTATTTGGTTTATATTAATAAGTATGAGGGTGTTTGGCTAGGCTTATAAGCAGGTCAAATTGACTTATAAGCACTTTTTGGCTTATCTACGTGTTTGGTAAAATTAAAAGTGCTTATAAGCCAAAAATAAGCCAAAAGCCATAAGTTGGTCCCCCCCCCCCCACTTATCAAATTTCAGCTTATAAGCACTTTAGGTTTGACCAAAATATTTACTATTCTATCCATAAAATCCTTCTTTTTAAACAAAACTCTTTGTATACCAAATTTTTTAGCTGCTTATTATTAATTTCAGCACTTTTATCCAAACACGTAACTGCTTATTTTTTAAATCAGCTTCAGCAATTAAAAGTGCTTTTCAGCACATATGCTTATCAGCTATTCTAAATCAGCTAAGCCAAACGGGCTCTATGTTAGAAAAAAGAAGAGTCCTATTTTCATATTTGTTGCAAAAATTAATTAAAGTGTTTTTGGCATTAACCGAAGATTGAATTTCTTCCTATTGCAGAATATGACAGTTATAAGTTTCCGACAGGATATTGACTTATTAAACATTGAGGGTAAAAATATTTCCTATGTGGCATCAAAATATAAAAATTCCAACAAGAAATAATTTAGGATTAATGAGTATAAAGTGAACTTTTTTTTTTTTTAATCTTAAGGGTTTTGATGCCCATCACTCAAAGAGTCAAGTCAAAACAATTTACAGAAATGGAGTAAGTAAGAAAAAGGGGGGGAAAAAGAGAGTGGGAAACCAGAGGATCGAATAAAACCCTAGTCAATTGGAAAAAGCCAAAAAAAAAAAAAACCAAACATTGGCCACAGCGGCGGGAAAGCTGCAAAGAGAAGTAGTACTACTTCTTCAGCCGCACAGCTCGATTTGGTACTGTAATTCTGCTTCTTCGTTTAGTCTGCATTGCGATTCTTGGTAAATTAATTCTATTTTTCGATTACTGCAAAATGTTGAGTATAATTTATAGTTTCTCTATCTTTAGAGGGTTTTTTTTTTCTTTGAGTTGGTAGGCTGTTTAGTCAACTTGAAGTTTATCTTTCTTTTTATCTTTAAATGCATGATGTTTTGTGAACAATATTATCCAAATTTTCCTTCTTGGTTGAACTTTTAGGGTGAATCAGGTTGTTCTTTTTGTACAAAAATCATACAATTATTACCTGTTTTATGAAAAATCCGAAAAGAGAGGTTGAAATCTAAAAGGACTTGAATTGTTTTAGTATTTTAAATGATGTCAAAGACATGGCAAGGAAGAAGTCGTATACACAACTAGCCAACTAGGAGCAACGAATTACTCATTTAGTGGTTTGTTGTTGATTATAAATTGTACTATTAAATTTGAATATTTTTTGAAATAAGTCTTTGAATTATTAATTATCAAATGTGATTGATGAATATCTTTGAAATAGTTGTCTGAATGATTGAACTTCTATTTTTCTAGGAAGTTACTGTCGAGATGGATAAATATATCGAGAATAGGAGTAGATCAGCCTCATTAAGTTATAACTAAATCAGCAGATTTACCATCATCTCTAGAAGATCATAGTGATACCGATTTCAGTCATTTTGCTCTTTTGAACGATCTATGAAAGAAAAAATAGATTCTTTGCTTATGGGTTAGTCATTGAGTCTATCTAAGATGCGTGCATCAGGTTATAATGGAGATACTAACATGCAACTAGACGGGGATGTCACCCACCGTATAGGGGCGGGATGGTCGAAGTGGAGGCTTGCATCAGGAGTATGTGTGACAAGAAAGTACCACAGAAACTCAAGGGGAAGTTTTATAGAGCTGTGGTTAGACCTGCCATGCTGTATGGGGCGGAGTACTGGCCGGTGAAGAACTCTCATGTTCAGAGAATGAAGGTTGCTGAGATGAGGATGCTCAGGCGGATGTGCGGGCTCTCCAGGTTAGATAAGATTAAAAATGAAGTTATTCGAGAGAAGGTGGGGATGGCCCCAGTGGGTAAGAAGATACGAGAAGCGAGGCTCGTGTGGTTCGGACATGTGCGGAGGAGAAGCCCTGATGCTCCGGTGAGGAGTTGTGAGCGGCTGGCGGTGGTCGGTGTGAGGCGAGGCAGAGGGAGGCCTAAAGAGTATTGGGGAGAGGTGATTAGGCAGGACATTGCTAGAATGCGGATTTCCAAGGACATGACCCTTGATAGGAAAGTCTGGAGGTCTATTATCAGGGTTATAGGACAGGGGCTTCTAGAACTTTTTGTACTCCTTTCCCAGGGTTGAGTGGGGCTTGGTATGGCTCTCCATAGATGATTTGTGTATTGGATTGTGTCCCTTATGGTAGTTATTTATGGTAGTTACTTTTTGATATTATTGCATACCATTTTATTTATGGTTCTTATGTTTAGAGAATTATTTATACGATTTCTGCTGGAGTTACTAATGTTCTTTTGTTTTTCCTTTCCTTTCCTGAGCCGAGGGTCGATTGGAAACAACCTCTCTGCCCTTTCGGGTAGGGGTAAGACCTGTCTACATATTACCCTCTCCGGACCCAACTTTGTGGGACTATATTGGATAGTAGTAGTTGTTGTTATTGTAGTAACATGCAACTAGAGATCAATGGTCTTAAGACATTGATTTTGCAAGATAACCCGTCGGTGAATTGCACTCATTGCTTTGCCCAACCACTATATTTCACACTTGTAACCGTTGCTAAAAGACAATGTGATGTTGGTCGATTTTTTGCTATACTCACTTTTGTGCAGAATGTGATAGGAGCTTCTTTTGACCGCCAAACTATTTCAAAAGAAAATCAAGATGAAAAATTGAAAGAATTGCTTATTTTTTGTAAAGTTCTGACTTGGCGAGACTCCGGTCAAAAGTATGAGTTTGAAAGATTAGGTGATGCTCCTTTGGAATCTCATTTTAAATCATTGCTTAGTGTCATTACTATATTTTCATCAGTTGTTCATGTGTTAGAAGTTATTGCAAGTTTACGCTCTACAATCATTTGAGTTTGTTTATATGCTGCATTTCATGTTGAAGGTATTGGCTATCACAAAGGAGTTGGACATAGTTTTACAAAAAAAAAAAAATCAAGAAATTGCAAATGCAATGAAACTTGTTGGCACGGCAAAGAGACAATTTCAAATGATGAGAGATGGTGAATGGAAACATCTGATTGATGACGTCTCTTCATTTTGTGTCAGACATGATTTTAATTCCTAAAATGGACGATCTTTATGTTTTACCTGGAAGGTTGAAGTGCAAGGTGTGTACCGTCATATATTCACATCACTTGCACGTGGAAGTTTTCGATGCTACTATTGTTTCACAATTGTAGGAGCGCGACAGGTGCTTTGATAAAGTGAGTAATGATTTACTTCTTGGTATGGCTAGTCTGAGTCCGGTAAATTCTTTTGCTAATTATGACAAGGACAAGATGATGAGATTAGCAAAATATTATCCAAATGAATTTGGTGACAACAAGCTTCAAGAACTCAGTAGCCAGCTTGACGATTACATTGTTTACATGCGACAGTCTGACAATTGGTTCTCAAACCTGAAGGGGCTTAGGTGATCTTTCCAAGGCGTTGGTTGAAACAAAGTTAGATTTAACATAGTCACTTGTTTATTTGCTTATGAAATTGACTTTGATTCTTCCCGTTGCTGGTGCAAGTGTTGAAAGATCCTTCTCTTGGGTGAGAAACATCAAAAGTGAAATGCGCAAAAAATTTGATGAAGAATTCTTCAATGATTGTTTAGTGAGTTATGCAGAAAGTGATGTATTTGAAAGTGTACCAAATGCTGCTATTATTAATCAGTTTCATAGTAGGACTCTGGCCGAGAACAATTGATGTAGGATATATTTTCTGTAATGATAACGATGACAGTGATATAACATTGCTCGACAACTACTTAGATGATCTAAGGTGCTCAACGCGGTGGTGATAGTGTTGGCTTGCCAAGTTGAAGTACAGTTTGCTTAGTGGTTTGGGAAGATGCTATCCTCCTTTAACTAGGCTTCACTATTTTTGGTAGTAGTAGCAGTTGGATGGACTGGTCTTTCTATCTATTTTCAAGAAATAGAGCACCTCTGTTCTCGGTCTGTCTTTTTTGGTGATTCTGTTCAGTAATAGTATCATTTTTTTTGTTTTGACTTCATTAGACTTCTGGTTCCACTCTACATGCATATAAATTTACTTCCAATGAAATTAATCTGAATCATCAAGAAAGATAATTCTTTTTCGCTTACAATGTGGTACGGTTTGCTCTTTGCTTATAAAATATAAAGCTAGTGCCACTCTCATTCCTGAAATGACGTATATCAAGAGTGAATGGCAAATGTGGTTAAGTCTACACTATTTTTATAATAGAAACAAAAGATAACCAGCTGAGACAGAGATCTGTACGGGTCAAAATCTGATCAAAGGAATTTTACTTAAGGAAGAACGACCAGGAATCAACCAAGCTGAAGTCACGTATATAAAACAATATATCAACGAACGATTCAGTTACGGTCGAGGTTGAGCACTCAGTTCGGCCTGAACAGTTAGTTCGAAATTTAGACATTTCAAGGGAATACTCTAGAAGATATTCCTTCGATTAAGGACCGCTAGGTAAGAAAAATGTTTTGTATAAACATCATGAGAGAATAAGAAAGGGAGGGCTGATGGGAAAATAGGGAGACATACACATCACTATGAAGGAAAAGAGGTTCGATCCTCTCAGGCCCTTCGCCCAAAAGGAGATAAATCTCAGGATCCTGGCATTTTTATTTGTAGTTCAACTTTATCAAGTAGGTGTAGGTCTATCTTGTTCAAGAATGGTGATTCTCTTCCTTTATCTATTCTTCGTTATCATTTGATATTATGGAAGCCATATTACTATTCTTATATTATGGAATCCAATCTTGACTGTAATCAAATTTTATGTTCAGCTATGCTTATATATTCCTGCCTTCCATCTCAGATCTAGAATAAATTATCTCTGGCTAGGATTTACCCTATATCTTCTTATTTAATTAGTTTAATAAAAAGGTTTGAAACTTTTTGGTCAAATAATTTGGCGCCGTCTGTGGGGATTTTTTAGCCAAAGTTTTAGTTTCCTCTAGATCTAAACTAGGTTCTAGTTCTTCTTCCCGTTTGTTGTAACTTCATCCTTTCACCTGTGTGCTTGTGGTGCGGCCTATTTTTTCGTATCTTTACGCTCTCGGAACTGGATCGAGTTGGGACTTCAGATCTTCAGATCTGGAGCTAGCACTCTCAGTTCATTGCCAATCAGATCGAGGGGATTTTCCAGACCCAAGTAGAGGAGACAACAAAAATACTAAGACAAAGACCCACAAGATGCCATCCGAGTTCGGTGAATATTAGCTTAACCAACAATAGTAGCTATGAAATATAGAAAAATAAGAGAACATGGTCGCTCCCTCCCATTCGTCAACTAATCAGTCGAGGTAACAAACGATTTCGTTTGGCTTTAACTTTGTATTTCTTTTTAGAGTGGGACTAGAACAGGGGCATGCTCACCAACATGCAAACAAGGAACAAACGCCATAAAAATAGCACACCAAGAAAACATCCATGCCATATCATCCTGCAGGCAACGACCGAGTGAAACCCCCCAATAAATTGGTACTCAACCCATAAAAGAAAAGTCTGTATAGACTAGGACTGGGTCACCAGACCAGAAAACATACGAATCTCTCCAACATGCAAACAAAACACAAGGGCATGAAACTCACCTATGCGCTCGCCAAAGAAACTATGCGATGACACAACTAGCTAAAATTCGATCCCGTACATACATTGAGACGTCCCAAGGCTTGAGCGAGACATTCATTGCCCGCCTGTCAACTACCTCTCCTGGCCAAGCAATGAAGGGACTAGATAGACTGAGACTCCTCGAATGTATGTACGGACCGTACAACAACATGTAGTATTCTCCAATAAATGAGTAAGTGAAGCAACATACATAACTCTTACGCAACTCCACCAAGTTTACACATCACGACCAACACAACAAATGTACATTCGACCTCGTTCGAATTTATAGCAAGTCTAAATTCAACCTCGCTCGGATCAACAAGACAAATTCGATCTCACTCCAATCAACAAGTCTAAATTCGACCTCACTCGAATTAGAAAGACAAATTCGACCTCACTCGAATCAACAAGTCTAAATTCGACCTCGCTCGAATTAACAAGTCAAATTCGACCTCGCTCGAATTAGCAAGAAAAATTCAACTTCGCTCGAATCAACAAGTCTAAATTTGACCTCGCTCGAATTATAAAGTCAAAATTCAACCTCGCTTGAATTAGCAATTCTATATTCGACCTTGCTCGAATTAGCAAGTCAAATTCGACCTCGCTTGAATTATCAAGTCTAAAATTGGCCTCGCTCGAATCAACAAGTTTAAATTCGATCTCGCTCGAATTAGCAAGTCTAAATTCGACCTCGCTCAAATTAGCCAGACAAATTCGACCTCACCCAAATTAGCAAGTCTAAATTCGACCTCGCTTGAATTAGAGACTCTAAATTCTAGCTCACTCGAATCAAAAAATCTAATTCGACCTCGCTCGAATCAATAAGTCTAAATTTGACCGTGCTCGAATTGGCAAGTCAAATTCAACCAGGCTTGAATTAACTACCAAAAGTCAGAGACTTATTGCAACAAGATCCTAAAAATTCGAAAAGAAAAGAGGAAGAAAGGACAAAGACATACAACCAAGGACAAATCCATTATTCCATTCAAAAGAAAAACAGCGCCTTACAAAGGGCCAAAAGGAGGACCCCACCCACTAACTAAGTGTGGAAAAACTAGATACAGGAGGAAAAGTTAAGTTCTAAAGCTTCACTCTGCATTATCCCCATCCACGCCATCATCTTTCTCCCTTCTTGGTTTAGCGGCTTTACCTCCACCGTCACCCTCTCCATCAAAATTTTCATCATCAAAGGCAAGCCCGTCCTCGGCCTCATTGCATCCACCGGCCTCCGATGTCGCGGAGTCATAGCCGCAGGCAAGCTGGGACCCACGCGTTTTAACACAAGCTTCTTCAAAAGCGACTTCAAGAATATTTCCCGCTGCTAACAAGCCCTTATATATATCCTGCTGAGCCTCAGC
Organism: Nicotiana glauca; assembly: GCA_026770625.1. Lineage (NCBI taxonomy): Eukaryota > Viridiplantae > Streptophyta > Magnoliopsida > Solanales > Solanaceae > Nicotiana > Nicotiana glauca. Next base: position 313,288 of record MU695557.1, read on the forward strand.
TTGGATCCACATCTTGTACAAAGGGGGAGGAACGATAACAAAGACGAACGCAATAGGAGTCGAAGACAACAATTGCACCATCTCATCCTCGAGAGAAACAATTTGATCACCCAGGATCGAGATGTCTCTCTCAAGCCTGCCAATTCGCTCATCAAGCCGCGCCTCCCTCAGAGCGATTGTTTCCATCTCAGTTGCACATCAAACATGAGAACGTGGATAGTATCTTCTAGTGCCGGAGCCCTCACCAAGGCCGCTACTCGGGCTCCCTCAGCCCTTTCCATCTAGGTCTCCTTCTGATGATAGGCTATAATTACATATTTTAGTCGATTATTACACTCTAATTTACTGCACTTTAGTTGAGTTTGCGCTTTAATTGCTAGTGTTTTGCACTAATGGTGTGTTTTATGCCTTCTAGGAGTGATTCCGAGCTATATAGATGTTATGAAATGAATTCAAGTAATTTGGAGCTTTGAAGTCTGAGTGAAATCCTAAGGAATTAAGCCGGAATATTATTCGGGGGTCAAACTTAATAATTAAGCACGAACAAAGGCTCGAGGAGGCATATTGTGCACTGTCTAGTAAAATAGATTTAACGTTTTTCTTAGAACTCCATTTGGGTTCCACAATATATGGTTGGAAATCTAACTCAAAGGGCTACAACTTTCATGTTTTACGTTTTTCCAAATTCCAAACGAAACAGGGCGTAACCGCGGTAGGACCGCAGTAGAACACCACTGCAAATTCTGAAGGCCACTCTGGCCGCGGTCCTGGCGTAACCGCGGTAGGACCGCGGCAGCAAGCTTAAATTTCAGGGACCAAAAGTTCAAAACACGGGATTTTAAGCCCTAAACCCTATATTAAATGAAGGAAGCCGGCTAAAAGAAGGGAGAGACACTACTTTAGGGTTAGACAACACCTTTGGAGGCAAAAACACGCGAGGAGCAAGGCGGGGAATCCTCTACGAGTTTTTCCTTCCTCTTCCTATTTTTCATTATTGGTTATGACTTTTAGTATTGTAGTTTTACATCGCATTATGAATAGCTAATTTGTTATCTAGAGTTTTGATAGAACTTTTTGTAAAATAAATTCTTGTTATGTTTTTATATAATTGAGCCATAGCTTTTCTCTATTTGTTCAACTACGTTTATATTGGTGTTGGTTGAAGAGCTCTCAATTAGCTGTGCCTATTTATTATGCATAACTCGGGAGAGAGTGCATATTTAGGTAATTATTAAACAACACCACTCCCAAAGTATATGAGGGATCAATAACCGAGGGTTTAAAGGCGGGATTACGGATAACGAAGTCTTGGGTGCGATCTGAAGTGAGCTGTATTAAAATTCAGCTAGCGTAGCTCGGGAGAGTGCGTCTAGTAAATTGTCGTAATTACTTGGGAGATATTTACGATAATAAGAGTGCTATCGGTAGAGAATACTTAGGCAAAATTATAGAAGACATAGCGGGAAGGATTCCGACAATAGGGGAAATCATAACTCTAGACCTCCTTAATCTTTTCTCTAACCCTCAGTATCGTTAGTTGTTAATTTACTATTTTAATTCATTAGTTAATTAGTTAAACACAAGAATATAAATATCTATAAGTTAGGAATTGTTCAAGTTTGTCTTCTTGGTGATAGTGAATAGATGTAGCTAAACCTTAGTTCTCTGTGGGATTCGACTCCGGACTTGTAAACCGGATTATATTTGCAATGACCGCATTGTCCTTTTTATAAGGCATAGTTGGACGTGATCAAATTTTGGCGTCGTTTCCAGGGAACTAACGGTGTAGTTGTAGGTGTACATATTGCTAGGTTTCAAGTTTGAAATTTTATTTTATTATTTGATTTTATATTATTTTAGTTTTATTTGTTTATTTGAGAAACATGGCATCATGGAATTTTGAGAATTTTGAGGTTGGTACCACCCAGGGCAAAATTATCAAACTATTCCCGAGAGCGAATTTTGTGCACCAACTCAATCTTATGTATGGAATGTGTGTGACATGTGTGGTGGTCAAGATGGTCACTTTCATGGTTGTGCTTATAGTTCTTATCTTCCCCAACCCCTTACTTTGATGATTCTTCTTTTTCTTGTGAAGTTAATAGGAATAAGGAACCCAAGTATGAGGACCTGAAAAAGATCGAGAATATGCTAAAGTGCCTTACAGAACAATATGATGATATACAACTGCGGGTACAAAGGCAAGGGGCAACTATTCACAACTTAGAGGCTCAAGCGAATAAATTAATTGAACCTTGTAAAGCACAACGAGTTGCCATTGTGGATAGTAGCCAATATGAGCATGAATTGGCTATAGCAATTGTCATTATGATGGAGGATTTAAAAAAATATGAGGATGAGATAGAGGAAGAGGCTAGAGTAGAACACCAACAATCAATCACACTAGATTTTGAGGATGTCGATGTTGTAGAAGAGATACTAGAGTCAACCAAGGATATTGAGGATACATATTTAGTTGACCCTATTGTCATTAGTGTTGAGAATGTAGACAGTCCCAATGTTCATGTAGTTGAGCGTATTGGTCCTCACTCCAAGCATTTTTCCACATTGTGTTTAGATGATGATATGGAAATAGAGTCGTCTAAGTCATTTGAGGAGTCAAGGAATGAGTAACAAAATGCTTACATTCTGGAATTCTTCTTGCCAGAAAGTCGGGATTACACACCTCATCTAAAGGCCAAAAAGTGCAGAATACTATATTATTTTATTGGGCCAGTCAGATTTGTTCCACCACCCCAGGAGCATGATCATAGAGCAGAATCAAAATTTGGGGTCCGATTCATAAGTTCAAAGTGGAGGCATAAAGTGATTCACGTCGTGCCGCGACGTTAAATCAAGCGCTTGTTGGGAGGAAGCCTAGCTTTATTGCTTTCTTTTATTTATTTATTTGTATTATTTTTTTAGTGTCAATTTTTTATTTTCTAGGATCATGGAAAGCAAAGGTATTGGAAGGATGCAACAACAAACCAAATGGTTGGAACTAAGTGTGAGGTACCCGCACGAAGGACCAAGCTTGGAAGAAGTCTGAGTACCCCATAAGATGTTAATGCTTAGGCCTTTGGCCTACCAGAGAGTTTTTTATCCTCTTATTAGTATTGTGTGCATTGGGGACAATGCAAAATTTTAAGTGTGGGATGAGGAGATTGTCTGGGTGACTTTCTATGCTATTTTAGTTGTGTTAGTTTAATTGAATAATTTTTTTTAGTTTTTTAGAAAAAATGAAAAAAAAATTGGACTTTTCCCGACGATAGATCTATTCAACAATTTTCTTGAGGGAAGTAAGTCTAAAGAAAATACCAAAAAGATTTTTTGTTTTGTTTTAGGTAGTGTAGTAACTCCCCCTTGGTTTTTCTTTAGGCCACTGTTCTTTTCCAATGGTTTTATTTGAACTGGGTGTAGTTAGTTTTTTTTAGGAATAGAAGCCATTGTGTTGTGTTTTGAATTTAAGCAAATCTCTTGACTTTGTTATGCCTTGAGAATACTTAGTACTTTGATTGTGACGCTTAGGCTCAATTTTTGACTCTTGTAGAAGTACCTTAAATTGTATGATCTTAACTTTGCTTAACTGCTTTGACTAGAGTGTCTATGAAACCAATCCTGAGTGAGTTATGTGCCATGTGTATGTAAGGATTTGTTATATTCTGTGCATTGCATTTGATGCCTAGAACTTCCCCTGTGTGTTTGCAAAGCGAAATAGTAGTTTTGTTCAATCTTGGAAGTGACATAGGCGTCTCTTTGTTGAGCTGGATATGTATATTTTACCTACCTAATTGTTATGTATCTTAGTTAACCTCTTTGAGCCTATAATTCTTTTTCTTTGGAAACCACATTACAAGCCTTACCAATTTGTTTGAATTAACCATCTATTTGAACCTTTTCACCTCTCATGAGCACTTGAATTGTTATGAACTTTGTAAAAGTTAAAGTGTGGGGTGGTTGATTTGGCTTTTGAGTGGAACTAATTGAATAAGGAGAAAGGTGCACTGTTTTGAAAAAGTAAGAGCCACTTGAATTGAAAAAAAAATAGGTACATTGTTGTAAAAAAAAATAATTCCTTGATAAGTGGTGGCTCTTGATGTAAGTGTGCTTGAAGAAGTATGGGGTAATATAAATTGATGTGAAGGTGGAGTTTAATTTGACATAAGTATGTGGTTTGAATGTTAAAGTATATGTATTAAAGTGCTTAAGCAGGTGTAGTCACTCTTATATCTAAATGTATCCTACCCGTCCCATAGCCTACATTACAACCAAATAAAGTCTTAATTGATCCAATATTGAATGAGCTCGATTAGTGGAGTAGTACACTACGGGCAAGCTTATGGTGCATCTTTTGTGGCATATGAATGTTATTTCTGAGAGTGAGTGAATTCTTTCTATCTTGAGTTCCTAAGTATTCGTAAATTTTATTGTGTAGAACTACTCTATTTTGTTGTGTGAGGGCACTTGATTCATGAAGGAAAGGTAATGTCAGTGACCTCTATGTTACAGTAAGTAGGCGAGTTGTGAATAATGCATGATACTTGTGAGTCAAATCTTGAGGTGAAGATGTTACGCTTTTGTGCTGAGTCTATTTTAAATACTCTTGGTGTGATGAGTTAGGAGAATTGTTTAAAAAGGTCATGTCTATAAAAAATGTAGTTTGATTTCTCTAGGACGAGCAATGACTTTAAGTGTGGGATATTGATTATAGGCTATAATTACATATTTTAGTCGATTATTACACTCCAATTTACTGCACTTTAGTTAAGTTTGCGCTTTAATCGCTAGTGTTATGCACTAACAGTGTGTTTTATGCCTTGTAGGAGTGATTCCGAGCTATATAGATGTTATGAAATGAATTCAAGTGATTTAGAGCTTTGAAGTCTGAATGAAAGCCCAAGGAATTAAGTCGGGATCGTATTCCGGGGTCAAATTTGATAAATAAGAACGAACGAAGACTCGAGGAGGCATATTGCGCACTGTCTAGTAAAATAGACATAATTGTTTTCTCAGAATTCTATTTGGTCTCCAAAATATATGGTGGGAAATCTAACTCAAAGTGCTACAACTTTCATGTTTTGCGTTTTTCTAAATTCTAAACGGAACAGTGCGTAACCACGGTAGGACCGCGGCAGAACACTGCTGCAGATTCTGAAGGCCACTTTGGCCGCGGTCCTGGCGTAACCGCGGTAGGACCGTGGCAGGAAGCATAAATTTCAGGGACCAAAGTGCAAAAAATGAGATTTTAATCCCTAAATCCTATATTAAATGAAGGAAGCCGGCCAAAAGAAGGGAGAGCCACTACTTTAGGGTTAGACAACACCCTTGGAGGCACGAACACGCGAGGAGCAAGGCGGGGAATTCTTCTACAAGTTTTTCCTTCCTCTTCCTATTTTTCATTGTTGGTTATGACTTTTAGTATTGTAGTTTTACAAACCATTATGAATAGATAATTTTTTATCTAGATTTTTGATAGAACATTTTGTAGGATAAATTCTTGTTATGTTTTTATATAATTGAGCCATAGCTTTTCTCTATTTGTTCAACTACGTTTATATCGTTGTTGGTTGAAGAGCTCTCAATTAGCTGTGACTATTTAGTATGCATAACTCGAGAGAGAGTGCATATTTAGGTAATTGTTAAACAATACCTCTCCCAAAGTATACGAGGGATCAATAATCGAGGGTTTAAAGGCGGGAATAGGAATAACGAAGCCTTGGGTGCGATCTGAAGTGAGCTATATTAAAAGCCAGCTAGCGTAGCTCGGGAGAGTGCGTCTAGTAAATTGTTGTAATTACTTGGGAGATATTTACGGTAATAAGAGTGATCATGATCGGTAGAGAATACTTAGGCGAAATTATAGAAGACATAGCTGGAAGGATTCCGACAATAGGGGAAATCATAACTCTAGACCTCCTTAATCTTTTCTCTAAACCTCAGTATCGTTAGTTGTTAATTTACTATTTTGATTCGTTAGTTAATTAGTAAAACACAATAATCTAAATATCTCTAAGTTAGGAATTGTTCAAGCTTGTCTTCTTAGGGATAGTGAACAACTGTAGCTAAACCTTAATTCTCTGTGGGATTCGACTCCGGACTTGTTAACCGGATTATATTTGCAATGACTGCATTGTCCTTTTTATAATGCATAGTTGGGCATGATCACCTTCCTTTCTAACTCGGTCACCTTCTACACCAATTCAATACTTATACCGGCGACTTTAATGTCACTCTGCTCAAGCTCCGCCTGCAGGGCCGCCACCTTCGCCTGAAGATTAACACACTCAGTCGCAACACCCTTGCCTACCTCGAGCTCTTCTTCTTTTGACCTAAGCAGTCCCTCGATTTCACTCCATTTGCCAATGGACCACATCATGTCCTCATCGTTCTGCTCCAACTCCTTTCTAAGGGACTAAAGATTGTCGCCCGTCTTGAGTTGTGTAGGCATCTCGCAACACTTGTCACAATATCGGTGGTACTTTGAAACAATTTTCTGAAAAGTGGAAGTCCACCTCTCCTCACGGTGGATACTCTCCGTCTCCAAAATGAAAGTTTGAAGAAATAAGAGAGAACAGATAGAGAAAGTCAACAAGAGTGGAAGACATAAAACAAGGAAAGCAATAAACTCACCCTCAAAGCCACCCCCGCCACGTGATAGGCCAATATCGTTGATCTCTTAAAGGGCCATTCTTTCAGTAGCGGAACAAAGAAGGGTGGGGTACCAGGCTCACCTTGTCCTCAAACAACTAGCAATCCGAAGAAATCTCGATCAGGTGGGAGGAATTAGACATTCCCGCCTCCACCCGAGTGAACCCCGCCTCAAACGTGCTTATATCCCCGGGGTCAATGTCTGATCCAGATTCGTAGTCATCTATAGCCACGACCTCCGCCCTCTCGCTGGCCGAAAAGCAAGCACGACCCTGTTGTGAAGTCGATGGACCACTCGAAATGATCGCAGCGGACTCCAGGCTCTGCCCCCTACCAGGGTAGACTCCCCCACGCCATAAATGAGCACCATCTCCATGCCCGAGAAGAATACGGTATCCTCATCTAAATTGGTATCACCAGCAAGCTCAGACACTGCCAACACGGGATCTCCCCTTGAAGGCTCCTCAGTTCTAGGTACCCCATCAACCCTTAATCTTCGCCTCTTTAATGGAGCCTCTTCTCTATCGTCCTGAGATGATTCATCTACCAAATGAGCTGTGGGAATTAGAGCTTTTGCCTGACGAACATCCTCAAGATGGCCGAGTCTAGGAGGAGCCGTAGTCTGTAAAGTATCAGTGTTCTGAACGCTCTCACTTGCAACCACAATCGGTGCAGGTCCGGTCGAGATACTCGACTTACGAAAAGCAGGTATGGAAGCCCTCGCCCTCCTCGTTATCCGGTGACCTACCAACGAGAGAAGCTTAAAGCCTTAAACCATAGAGGAAATAGGGGGAAGAAAATACAGAACAAAGGGAAAAGTGACCAAGGGAAAGACGAGATGACTCACCAGATGAAAGTCTACGCCCGAATCTCTCATGGAACGGCGACCATTCACGAATACCCATCGTATGGGGCAAAGCCTGGCTCACCCACTCACGAATGTCAGCGACTAGCGGAGGAGGTGCCTTCTCGGCTGCAAAATAGAGAAAAAGGGAAAAAGAAGAACAATTAGATCACCAGAAGGGGACAATGAGAAGTCGATTAAAAAAATATTTATATAAATAAAAACTCACAGGCATAATTTCTCTCCTCAGGAAATCCATTAGGATTTGACACCACGTGCTCCGCCCTAAGAAAGAAGAAGTTCTCCCAAAAGCGGCGACTGGTCTTATCATCCGTCTTCACCATCAAGCCCTTGGTCCCAAGGTGATGAAGATGTATCATAGTACCCTTGTAAAAACCGGGTACGGAGAGATGAAGCAACTGATGGAGAGAAATCCCTCGTCCGGCCAGTTCTGCGTACTTGATAAACATGAGAAAAAGCTTGTATATATACGGCGATAGCTGAGCCGCACACACCCAATAATAGAGACAGAAGTCCTCCACCAGCGAAGGAAGGGGAAGTGTGTAACCGATGATAAATGGGTACACGTAAAACGTGTAGTACCCTGGGCGATGTATCTGCACGACGTCGTCACCCGCAGGAATGAGTTCAACATGGTCAGGAATCCTCCACTTAGCCTTAAGCATAGCAAGCGCCGCAACATCCATTACAAAAATGACGGGCTCAGGATCAATCTCAGGTAAGCTTTTGAAATCAGTCTTGATTTTCCCCGAGCGTGGAATTATCTCATCCACTGTGGGAGTTCTCATCTTCTACAATGGCTATCCCTTCTTCATGGGAGAGTATATCTATTTCTAACGCACTGGTATCGGGGACTCTACTGAAGTTATAAGGTGCACTAGTCATGTTTTCTTTGATTATGTAGATGATAAGTGCCAAGGTGGAGGGGGTAACAATGGCAAGAAACTTCAAAAGAAGAGATATGGAGACATAAGAATCTGAAAATGGAAGAAGGAAAAGCATAGAGTTTTTCGAATGATTTATAGGAAACACAACAACTCAAACGAGAAGTTCTCTTCTCTATTTATAAGAATACAAGCACCCTGAGCGGGAAAAACAAATGCCGCCACATCAACTCCAAAACAGAAGAGGCACAGGAAACGACGTAGCGTATAAGGAACGTGCTTTATAATGATGCACGACAATTTGACGTCATTTCAAACAGATGTAACAGTCAGGTACGACTCTCGAAGCATCACATCGTTAACTCTCTATGAAGGGTTCGCCCCCCAACCCGGATGCTTAGATTTCTTAACTCGCAAACTGGCATAGTCTGCCCATCAAGCTCGTCCAAGACGACCCCAATAGATGGAGGGACTAATTGTACAAGTCAAATCCGATCAAAGGAATTCTATTTAAGGAAGAACAATCAGGAGTCAACCAAGCCAAAGTCACATACATAAAGCAATATATCAGCGAACGATTCAGCTACGGTCGCGGTCAAGCACTCAGTTCGGCCCGAACGGCTAGTTCGACATTTAGACATTTCAGGAAAATACTCTAGAGGATATTCCAAGAACTTAGATACTCCAGTTAAGGACCGTTGGGTAAAGGAAAGTGTTTGTGTAAATATCATGAGAGAGAATAAGAAAAGGGGGTGGGGCTGATGGGAACCAGGGAGACATACACATCCCTAAGAAGGAAAAGAGGTTCGATCCTCTCAGGCCCTTTGCCAAAATGGGGATAAATCTCAGGATCATGGCATTTTTATTTGTAGTTCAACTTTATCAAATAGATGGAGGAATGATGATTCTCTTCCTTTATGTATTTTTCGTTATCATCTGATATTATGGAAGCCATCTTCCTTTTCTTATATTATGGAATCCAATCGCGACAGTTATCAAATTTTACGTTCAACTATATTTGTTTATTCATGTCTTTTATCTCAGATCAAGAATAAATTATCTTTGGCTAGGATTTACCCCATATCTTCCTATTTAATTAGTTTGAAACTTTTTGGTCAAATAAGATCATGAAGTAGGAACAACAGTATCACATTTTTGTTTTGAATTTGACGCATATTAAATCCAATGGAGATGTAGGAAATTTCATTAAGATAACCTAGATGTTCGAAACTCTACTAAGCTACGAACGGTGAGAAGACAGAATCATTAATCAGATTGAATAAGAAAAGATACCAACAATTGGACTCATGTCCTGACTTAGTCTGATTAAGATAGACATAATTACTCGAAGAAAAATTACAGTAAAAAATAAATAGAGGGATGGGTGGGGACAGAAGGGAAGAGAGCATACGAGGTCTTGACTCTTTAAATCGATGACATTGACAAGAGACGTCTTTTCTGCCTTCTAAACCACCTTCTGTTTAAAGATAAGCTAAACAAGAAACGCAAATCAAGAACTTGTCCTTTTGTTATTGGTAAAAGGCAAATTAAATATTTATGCAATAACAATGTCATTCTGACCACTAAATCTAAACTAACATAAAAATGAAAAAGAAAAAGATCAGATCTTCTTTCAACTACACGATTTGAATAAGAGGACACAAATATTATTAAAAAAAAAGTCATGTAATTTTTATTTTTAGTATATTATAACTTAAACTCACATTAATATTTTCTTTAGAGAATAACACATAATATAAGTTATAACAGTGTCGTCGCCATACCTTGATTCGAGAGTTCCTTGGTCCTGTAGTCCATGTTTATTAATTACTCTATCTATGTATCGAACCTTTTTGAGTTTTCCTTAAAATTTATCTGTAATTTCTATTAGGACATGAAATACACTAATATCTTTTCTCTTTTGCCAATAGAATACTAATATCTAATATCGATACCAGCTTAAATATCTTCACACCAACTTTTAATATAGTAACTTGAAAGCACATCCATTCAAATCAAAGACAACAATCAAGAACGGAAATTATCACTTTTGAATGCTTTTAATTTTATTCTATAATCAGAAAAATGTAGTACCATATATTACGTAAGAAATTTTTTACCGACTAAAAATTTAATTAGTTTTGGATATAAATTTTGGTATAATTATTAACATGAGATCATTTACCTGCAAATCACCTTTCCGATGAAAATAGTTAGATAAAAAGTTTAAACGTCAATTTTAAGTACTTTTGTGTTCTACTATATTTTAATAACACCATTTAAATATTCTGATCTCTATCATGTGGTATAATTTTACTAAGCATAATAAAATATTCTTCTTTGTATTGCTTGACTAATTCGTACACAGAGGACTTTGTCTTGGATTATCTGGCTAACGCCTAACTGAGGAATGAATAAATTATCTCTTCCAATCTGATAAAATAGCCATGCAGCAATTCTAGTAAAATATTCTAATAATTTGTTTTCCAGAACTTCTTGCCACCTAAGTTTGCTATTTATGCTAAGATTGGATTAACATAATGAACAAGAGCCATTTCTAACGCGCAAAACTGACTAAACTGACTTATGGACTTAATTTTGTATGTCTTCCCATATTGTTTGACTGAATTAATTATTTGAGTAAATTTTTTTTATATATTTATTTATTTATTTATTTATCACGTTGTGTGTGAATCTTAAGTCTTAACCTATAGTAGCAAGTTAGTTAAGTACCATTTAAGGTTACCATAATATTTATCATATAATTTATCTATAAAATTACGTTATCTGTGCCGTGATTGTGCAAACGTAAACTCTTATTTGATTGTAACCAAAAATTTAATCATTGTTTTTAAAATTATTTTTCGGAAAGGGGCAGAGAATAAATATAATCTTTATCCCGTTCTAATGACCTTTGATAGTACATGAAATTTATAATATCAAATACGTAGTAGAATATATTGTTTCTTCAAGTTTAGTGAGAAAGTGGAGTAATAAATTGATAGATCCTTTACTGCTTGTTTGGATGATTGTTATCCATTGTATCGTGTTGTATTGTTATCACAAAATAATATTTGTTTTGATTATTTATTTACAGTTGATCATTGTTTGTTCCGAAACAACCAAAAGTCCCATTTTATGAAACAATCGATTTGGTATATATAATGGGATTATTTCATTTTTTCTTTTCTAATTGTGTCATTACCTTATTACTCCATAATTCTATTTTATCGTTTATTTTTTATTATTTTAACTCTAAATCTCCAATATATTAACTTCCTTTATCTTCTTTCATCTTTTCAAGAGTTGGTTTGCCCCGTTCTTTTTATTTCCAACTTTCCGTTCGATTCTTTATCTCTTTTCATCATTTTAATTTTTTCTTTGGTGTTCCTGATATTAGTTAACCTTCTTTCTTTCCACGTTTTTGCTCTTGTTTCCAACCAACAGAGATAATTTTATCCACGGTCATTGAACATTTGTTTTTACCCAAAAGTCACTTTTTTTGACGTAAAAATTATTCAACTTTGCGTTCATTACACAAAAGTCACTTTTTTTCTTTCTTTTGTTACACAAAATTATTTTACTTTGCTCTAGTTCTCACAAAGGTCACATTATACTTGAAAAGTCTATTATGCCCTTGATATTATATAAACTTTCAAATTTATGTTATACCTTCTACATTATTTATTGTATAATTTATTTTTAACTACGTATTTTATTTATAATTACAACAACAACAACAACCCAGTATAATCCCACTTAGTGGGGTCTGGGGAGGGTAGTGTGTACGCAGACCTTACCCCTACCCTGGGGTAGAGAGGCTGTTTCCAAATAGACCCCCGGCATCCTTCCCTCCAAGAACTTCCCACCTTGCTCTTGGGGAGACTCGAACTCACAACCTCTCGGTTGGAAGTGGGGGTTGCTTACCATCTGAGCAACCCCTCTTGTCTAATTTTATTTGTAATTAAAATAACTTAATATTATTTTATTTATTATTTTTATAATATATTCATATATTTATTTTTTTCTTAACTTTAGTTATCAAGATATATTAGTAGCGTTAAAAAATAATTTTTTTCAGCAATTTTTTAAATTTAATTGACCGGCCAAAGTTGGTCGTAAATTACCGATCAACTTTGGTTGGTATGCCCTTCCGACCTTCAAAATACTGACCGCATATTAATAATTGCGTTTTAGATGGTTATTGGCAACTACCAGCCAACTTTGGTCGATTTGTTTTGGACGATGTTTTCTGAATTTCAAGTGGTGTAATTTCTAAATAACCAATTGCCCAAGTAAATCTCCAAGAAAATATTTCCAGATAAATTTCGCATGTAGTACCTAGGGATTTTCTTTTAGATTAACATATGATTTGGTCCTCGTTTTCTTTGTTTATTTACTTACGAATTTTCTCACGAAATGTACTTGCCGATTTTTTTCTCGACTAATATATGTTAAAGTTACTAACAAATTTAATAAAGCTACTAATATATTTTGAAAATTAATGTTAAGAAAAAATTAAATATATGAATATATTATAAAAATAATAAATAAAATACTAGTAAGTTATTTTATTTATATATAAAATACATAGTTAAAAATATATTATATAGTATATAATATAGAAAGTATTTACATAAATATAAATATTTATATAATATCAAGGGCATAATACACTTTTCAAGTAAAAATGTGATTTTTGTGATAATTAGAGCAAGTAAAATAGATTTTTGCGTAACAAAAAAAAAGTAACTTTTGTGTAATAAACACAAAGTTGAATAATTTTTAGGTAACAAAAAAAGAAAAATAATTTTGAGTAATAAGCAAAAAAATTCAATGACCATGGATAAAATTATGGGATTTTTACCTATCTATGCCATATATGAAACTTTATTACAAAAAATGTTCATAATTTGTTATTTACCCGTGTAGTCCACACTTTTTCTACAAAATATATACCAATCCAATAATAGGTAGATTATGCCATAAAAAGCGCGCTAAAAATAAGGCATCAGATCTGCGTATTGAATTTTGAAACGGAAGGAGATCTTATTGCTGCGTAATTCTCTCCTTCCTCAACGAAAACAGATCTGGCTTCTCTCACTCTACTACAATTCTCAAAAAACGCAAGCTACTGAAGCTCCAGTAATCAAATTGGTTCTACGAATTCTACAACGCAATATAAATTTCGTCGACATCAGTACTCAAATTGTCGAAACCATATCTGTTCTTCGTCTTTTTCTCTATCAACTACACTAAATCATGTCAAAAATCCCAAAGTTGAAAAAATCTATTCTTCCATATATTTTCCACCATTGATAGCCATTAA
>MU695557.1:327954-351010 GCA_026770625.1 Nicotiana glauca
AAAAAAAAAGTGAATATGTGATCCTAAAATCACGCCTAGAATAAATGAAGCAATAATTATACCCTTAATTTGAATTATGGTATATAAATGGTAATTTGGTATGCTTAAATATAATAAACACAAACCTTAAATATTGAGGGTAATAAGATTTCATATATGCTATAGGTATGTAAAAATCCCAAAAATTATCTCCGAGCCCGCATAGTTCATGATAAAACGATGAGTAGCGTTAGCTACTTAAAATCATCACTGAAGAACTTTTTTTTTTTTTTTTGAGTAAACCAGAAAGCGCCGCGTAAGCTGAGGAGGGGACGTCATTAATTATCTCACCATCGATTTCTCCACCGAGCCATGTAACATATGGAACACCAAACACTCTCTTTACGCTCATTTGGACATGGAGCTTGAAATTCAAATTTCCCACACGCTTCGAGCCTTTGAACCATATTTAACATTTGACAAAGGTCAAACCGTAGCCTCCATATATATGCACCCTACTTTTAGCCTTTTTCCCTCCAATGGTCTCTTGGATTAACATCTCATTCTTGATCACCTGGGATACAACATCATATATACCCTTTTAACTAAGCATCTATGGAGGGTCCGAGTGAGAATCAGAATCAGAGAAACGAATCAATTAAGTACAAAGGAGTGCGGTTGAGAAAGTGGGGAAAATGGGTTTCTGAAGTGAGGTTGCCCAACAGCCGGGAGAGAATATGGTTGGGCTCATATGATACGGCTGAGAAGGCCGCCAGAGCTTTTGATGCGGCCCAGTTTTGTCTACGTGGCCCTAATGCCAAATTTAACTTTCCCGAGAATCCGCCTGACATTTCCGGCGGACATAGGTTTTCGCCGGCGGAGATACAGGTTGTTGCGGCGCAGTTTGCGAATGAATACGTGCACCCGCAGACAACAGCACAGGAAACACCGCCATCACATGTTCAAAATACGCACATGTTGAAAATGGAGAATGAGGAGATGTCGCAATCGTCAACTTGTAATCATGATTTGATAGCTCAAATGGACCATACTACTACTACTACTACTACTGTGGATTGGTCCTTTTTAGATATGTTGGAGAATTATCCTAATAATGCTGCTGCTGCTGGTGCTCCACCACCACATATTTCTTCTCTTCCTCCTGCAGCACCTCCTTCACCAACTGTTGGGACTAATAATTTTGATTTTGGATATTACCCTGGACTGGAAACTTTGTCAAGTAACCTTTACTCACCACTATATTTCCCAACAAGAACAACAACTGGTAATGGAGATGAACATGGGTACGAGGACAGTGGCAATGGAGATGAACATTTTTCTCAGCATTCCTACCTCTGGAATTTTTAATTAAAATTATAAGTCCTACTAAACTTGGTTAACCAGCAGCTAGCTAGCTCGGCCAATTAGTAGTAGCTGATTTTGACCCCATGCTGAGTGATGGGACCATTATTACATAATGATCTTTCCGGTTTTATTATCCTACCTTTTTGCCGGAAAGTATAAATGTTTCTTTGCCTTTCTTTGCCTTTACTAGAAATGAGCAGAGTGCAGACATGACTATCTTAGTTAAAGAAATAAGTATCTTTTAGCGAGTTAGCTAGGGATAATTTTACATATAAAGGAAGAAATTCATGTGATATTAATCACCATGTCATTTTAATTAAGCAAGTTTCAAACGCAGGTGTCAACTGATTACTCATTGGTGGCCAAAGCATAACTTCATTGAGCACTTATGTTGTCTCTTTTTTCTTTTTCTATGTAGTAAAGTATATATAGATGTGGTGGGTGTTTGTGAACTGAAGACTATGGATTTACTTCTATTTCTACAAATTTACGATATAATTTAGTTTCTCTTCTCGTTTCGTGGTATTTGTACATCAAATATATTTGATGTTTTTCAAGTTTCTCCTATACATGTGTTTACCCTAAAAACTGGATAACAATTAAACTTATAATGTGATTTTAAGAATACGTGATTTCGCCTAATACCAATTGACAAGTGCAAAGATCAGTGATAGAAATTGATAATAAAAATAAAGCAAACCAGTCTTGGAACATGATTCAACCCTCGAACTTGGTATCCTCAAACTGATCGGTGTCCAAAATAGTTAAGAAATAAAATAACTGATTAACAAGAGTACGTAAATTAAAGACAAACTGTATAGAGTATTGTATTGGTCTGCTATGCGCGAATGTAAGGTGTTTACAAGAGGATTAGGATCACCTTTATATATTAGATGAATCTTATTTATGGTATAATTTTAATTCCGGAAGTAAATCTCATGATTAACTAGATAACCCGCCTTGATTTTATCTATTCCGAGATTTACGTTGTGATCTCTGGCTAGTTACAGATATCTCGTTTTTCCGTTATTGCACCTTGCTCGAAGTATGTCATATTTAGTCTCGATCGTTGCTGGCCTCGATCTCGACAAGCACCTCGCTCCCTAGACTCGATACCTCGTCTTCGTGTTCTGGTTTGATCCATTACGAGGCTAACCCTCGATGTAATCCACTAGTCTCGATCAAATAGCACAATCGTGTAGGTCCGGTTTTAATCTTATACAGATACCCTCGTTTCTTGGAATGTAATGAGAAGAAATGAATTGAGCCTTCGATTTCGTACCTCGATCTATCATGACGTCATCCTTGTAACGTAAGCGACGGAAGCGACCAAAATGTTTCATTGGTACGGTTCCCAAAATTATTAATGAGCGTCAGTTGGGGGTCGCCCACTAGTGCCTTTGAATCGTCACCATGAATCCTTAAATAGGTCTTGTCTTCTCATTTCCTCAAACTTTACTTTGAATTTTTCTTGACTAATATTCAAAAATCCCTTTGAGTTCTTCAAGTCTATCTGCAAATCTTCAAAGCCTTTCACATCTTTTAAGACTTCCCATTCTGCATAGTCTCCTAGGCTCCGTTATAAACCCTTCTTCAAAACACCAAGCCTCATCCTCTTCTCCTTTCTTTACAAAAAAATGGCGAAGACATAAAAAACTGTTCCTTAAAAGGAGAAAGCCTCTTTATCGCGGTCGGCCGACGACAAAACACCGGTGGAGCCGCGCCCTGAGGAATGCATTCCCGAGATGGGGCGCGATATTTCCTCCGACTTCAAAGTCGAGAAAATTTCTTCTGTCCCTGACCGGTGTGAGCCAGTGTATGCATATGTGGTCGATGACTAAGAGCTAGCGACTGCGAGTAGATCAAGGAAGACTGCCATTGTTAGAAGAAAGAGGTGGTGATTCCGTCGCCCAAGGAAGATATCACTACCTACATGGAAGGGTTTCTAAGTGTTTATACTTATCCTTTCATGTTTGGCCATCTCAATCCCGTTATTATCGACTTCTGTCGATAATACCAAATAACCCTAGGCCAGATCCACCCTTCCTTTTGGCGGATTTTCATTTTGTTCTGATTTTTTGTGAGCAAAAAAGAAGGGACGATTTTCACCCTCAACCATCTCATCAGGCTATATGGGCCCTATCTTGTTTTCGGCAAGTTGATAAAGCTTCATCGTCGGGCCACCAAGGTTTTATTCTCGAGCATAGACGAAGACAAGGATTGAGGGTGGATGGGTCAGTTCATTCGAGCGAAAACTTGCGACCTAACTCTGGCCGAGAAGATGACATTTCCCGAGAAGTGGAAGATGGAGCGTAAGTTCGATCCTTCTTTTAGCTTTTATTTACTATTTTGTTTCCTTTACTTCTTTTTATTGACATCCTTTTCTATGATGTAGCGGTCGCTTGGATGCCTAGTGCGATTTCGGATCTCAAGAGCTGGGTTCGAACCCTAGCTTCGACCTCCTCGTATGTTGAGCTCTTATGGCACGATTTAGAAAGAGGTCGATGGGAGGCCAAAAATCACGGTAAGCCTTTTCTTTACGTATCTAATGATGAACTTGTTTGTTGATTCGGCCTGTCCGTTCCCACTAGAATGGTACGACATTGACAAGATCCTTTTTATGATCTTCGAGGAACTTTGTTACTTTGTTGTCAATAAATTGTTTTCCATAGTTGCATGCTATCTCGACGGGTATCCCGAGTCGGCATATGATGTGATCCTATATGAAGTCTATGACTTATTTTTCCATAACTTTCCCGAAAGCCTGTGCTTTAGCCCATTTAGATAAATAGTGAGTCATCAATAAAATGAATTTAGCTTTACCTAGGGTCGATGGCAAAGGGCCGATGATATCTATCCCCTATTTGATGAACGACCATAAGGATAAGACTGAGTGAAGTTATTCCCCGGGCTGGTGGATCATGGATGCATACTTTGACATTTGTCACATTTTCAAACAAATTATTTATTGTCTTTTCCATATCAGTCCAATAATATCCTGCTCTAATGACTTTGTGAACCAAAAACTCGGCACCAAAATGGTTTCCACAAGTGCCCTCATGGATTTCTCGTAGAACGTAATCGGTGTCTCTTGGTCCCAAACATTTTGCTAACGGCCAGTTGAACATTCTCCTATATAGTGTTCCATCCTCGGCCAAAGTGAATTCTGTAGCCTTAGTATGTAGAGTCCTTGATTCTTTAGGATCCGATGGAAACTTCCCGTTCTTTAAGTATTCGATGTACTTATCCTCCAATCCCAGGTTAAACTTGTGAAGTTTATCTTGGCGTGCCCTTCTTCGATCACTGACCTTGAAAGTTATACGACAGTCCCCGATCTAAGCTCATCATCTTTGATTAATGACCCCAAATTTTCAAGGGCATCAACCTCGCTATTTGTTTCCCGAGGCACGTGATGTAGTGTCTATTATCTAAATCAATGTAGAGACACTTGTAATTTGTCTAAATACCTCTGCTGACCTGATTTACCACAAGTTGGGAGTCACATTTGGCCTCGATGACCTCTGCTCCCAAGTTCTTAGCTAGCTCGAGACCTACAATCATGGCCTCATACTCGGCCTCATTCTTAGTCAATTTTGATGTTTTAATAGATTGTCTAAATGTATTTCCCGTGGGTGGTTTAAAAATGATTCCCATCCTGGACCCCTTCACATTTAAAGCACTGTCCATAAAGAGGGGCCACACCACAGAACATGTACCCGATTTTAACAATTGTTCCTCTTCGACCTCGGGTACGAGGGCTGGCGTGAAGTCGTCCACGAAGTCTGCAAAGATTTGAGATATAATGGCCATTCATAGGTTATACTCGATTTCATATCCATTAATCTCGACGGCATATTTGGCCAATCGACTCGACAGTTGGGGCTTGTGCAAAATGTTGCGGGGGGAGGGGGGAGGGGGGTAGGTGGTTACCACACAAATTGGGTGACATTGAAAATATGGTTTTAATTTCCTAGATGCGCTTATTAGAGTAAGAGATAATTTGGGTACTCAGTCTCGGCTTCACCTAAAGTTTGACTAACATAGTAAATAGGAAATTGCGCACCTTGCTCTTCTCGAACTAGGACACCACTTACAATAACTTTCGAGACTGCCAAATATAAGTAGAGGTGCTCGGCCGTGTTCATAGTATGAAGCAATGGGGGGCTCGAAAGATAGCACTTTAACTCTTCCAACTCCTGTTGGTATTCTGGGGTCTAAGCGAAATTGTTTTTATTTTTGAGCAGTGAGAAGAATTTGTGACTTCGTTCCGAAGACCTCGAGATGAGCTAGCCTAAGGCGGCTATCCGCTCTGTTAATCTTTGTATGACCTTAATGTTTTCCACAATTGTGATGTCTTCGATTGCCTTGATTTTATCGGGACTGATCTCGATTACCTGATCTGACACCATAAAGCCGAGGAACTTGCCCGAACCGACCCCGAATGCACATTTCTCAGGATTGAGCTTCATTTTGTATTTTTTCAATATGTTGAAGGTTTCCTACAAATGTGTCAAATGGTCCTCTGTGCGCAGGGACTTAACTAACATGTCATCAATATAAACCTCCATTGATTTACCTATTTGTTCATCAAACAATCGATTTACTAAGTGTTGATAAGTAGCATAACATTTATTAGCCCAAAGGCATTACCTTATAGCAATAAATATCGAACTTAGTAATGAATGAAGTCTTCCTGATCCTCTAGGTTTATATGTACTTATTTGTACCCGGAGCAGGCATCGAGAAAGCTAAGGATCTTGTGACCGGCCGTGGCATCGATCATGCGATCGATATTCGGCAAAGGAAAGGAATCTTTAGGGCATGCTTGTTTAAGTATTTGTAGACTACGCACATTTTGAGTTTATTCCCCTTTTTAGGGACTACGACTATGTTTGTTAGCCATTCATGATATTTTATTTACCAAATGGACCCTATTTTGAGAAGTTTGGTTATCTCATCCTTGATGAATGCATGCTTAAACTCGGACTGTGGCCTTCTCTTTTGCTTTACCGTTCTGAACATTTGGTCTAAGCTTAATCGATGAGTGGTAATCTATGGTGGGATCCCTGTCATGTCAAGGTAGGACCAAGCAAAACAATCCATATTTTTAATAAAGAATTTAATGAGTTTTTCCCTAAGCTATAGAGTTAACTCCGTGGAAAGGTATACCTTTTGATCGACAAATTCTCGATTAGTATGACTTGTTCCAGCTTTTCAACCGTTGACTTCATCGCATCGGAATCATCAGGGATTACAAAAGTTTGAGGTATCATATAATCATCAGCCTCGAAAGTTTCCTGCTGCTCTGATCTGGTCAAGACCGGCGACTATGGTTGCTATTTGGCTTCATACTTTCCCTTCGATTCTGGTCCCTTAATTGATGATAGTGCCGATTGTATTACCTCATCAATTGCAAACATCTCTTTAGATGCGGGTTATTCCATTTTTACCATTTTGATTCCATTTCTGGACCCTCTTTGTTGGTTTCACTTTCCATGTTAAACCCGTTGAGTACTCGAACCGCATGCAAGTTTTGATCCTGGAGGCCGAGTTGCCCTACGACCCTTGATTGAATAATATTTGCCAAGCTACCTGGATCAACCAACATATGTTTAACTTGAATTTTATTCATAAGTATAGATATTACCAGTACGCAGTTGTGAGCTGTTCGATCCCTTCTACATCCTCATCATTAAAAGATAAGGTATCTTCTAGAAAGTAGTCCCGGGTACGCTTATCCCTTTTGATTGTATATTTGGTGCATTTAAATGTAGGGCTTGAGAAATATCGACCCCACCAACAAAAATATGAATCACATGATGTGGTTCCTCATGTTCGCTTTTTAGGTTTTCATCACTGTCTCTGAAGTGATTTTTAGCTCGGTCACTCAAGAACTCTCGAAGATGACCTTCATTGAATAAACAAGCTATATCCTCCCTTAATTGTCTGCAGCCTTCGATTTTGTGACCATGGGTTCCGTGGTATTTGCACATTTGATTTGGGTTCCTTTGAGTTGGATCGGTCTGTAAGGGTCTGGGCCATCTAGTGTCCTTAATCTGACGGATGGCTGATACAATGCCTGGTGCATCAACGATGAAGTTGTATTCTGACAATCGAGGTTCTTCCTTGGATTCGACATCACTATAGAAACCCCTTTTGCTCATAAGCCCTCGAGAAATCTGTCCCCGATTTTTTTTATCATAGGTCCATTATTTCTCCGATCTACACTGTATGGCTGGTACCTATCTCTATTTGATCGTGGTTCCCGGTTGACATCCCTTTTAACTCTGTCCACGAACCTATTGCGATAAATTGAACCAATTGGAGGTCCCAATTGATCATCTTCGACCCTAATGTTCGACTGATACCGATTGTGTACATTGGCCCAAGTGATAGCTGGATATTCAATTAAATTTTGCTTTAACTGTTGTGAAGATATGGAGCTTTGAGTGTTGAGACCTTGTGTAAAAGCTTGAACAGCCCAGTCGCCAATGACTTGAGGTAAATCCATTCGTTCCGTTTGGATCCAAGATATAAATTCCTTGAGCATCTCGTTATCCCTTTGTCTTCGATTTTCTTGTTGTAAATTTAATGGCTCCGAAGCGGGCTTTCACAAAAGAATCTGCAAGCACAACAAATGAATCAATAGAGTTGAGTGGTAAGTTCTGATACCATATCATGGCACCCTTCGATAAAGTTTCTCCAAATTTCTTCAATAGAACAGATTCAATCTCATCATCTTCTAAGTCATTTCCCTTTCTTCTATATGTGTATGAAGTGACGTGCTCATAAGGATAAATGGTTCCATTGTATTTGGGGATGTCTAGAATACATGATTTCTTAGGAATGGGCTTCGAAGCCGCTCTTTGAAGGAAAGGCTTCAATACGAACTTCTTCGAATCCAAACCCTTAAGGATCGGGGGTGCCCCCGGTATTTGTTCCACTCGTGAGTTGTATGTTTCTACCTTTTTGTCATTAGGCTCAATTTTCTTTTCACCTGATTCTATCCGTTTAGTAGTTCTTCAAGCATCTTTATAATGGTAGGTTCAGTTCCCGATTCATTAGCATTTGATTTCTCGGGTATAGGCTTAACTCTATGAACAACCTCTTGTGATGTTTCGAGCTCAATTCTGCTTGGTGCTCGATTCTAATTTTGGAGTTGTGCTATCACAACTTGCTAAATCTGCATCATTTTGAATATCACTCGAAGGCTAATTCTGCCTTCTTCACCGCTTAGTGCGTTCTGATCGTCCGCTCGGGCATCTCTACGGACCATATTTCCAAGGTCGACGCCCAAATCTTCAGTTAGAACGATATGCGAACTGACATCGACAGGGTCTGCGATAGGTACTCCCTCGTGGCCAGCTTGAGGCACTTCGATCCCTAGGGTGGCTACATTACTGTTTTCTCTATGGAAACCGAAGTCATTATTGGTGTGAGTAGGTAGTGCTTGCGAGTTAGACATGTTGACCTTGAAATAAAAAATACTCACAAGAACAAGCGTAAATTAGTGTGTGTTACGGGAATTATCACCAGCCAATCACTATTATACTTAGTCCCATGGTGGGCGCCAAACTATTTACCTTAAAAATTGCTAACAATTAAACTTATAATGCGGTTTTAAGAATACATGATTTCTCCTAATACCATTTGATAAGTGCAAAGATTAGTGATGGAAGTTGATAATAAAATAAAGCGAACTATTCTTGGAACGTGATTCGGCTCTCGAACTTGGTATCCTCATACTGATCGGAGTCCAAAATAGTTAAGAAACAAAATAACTGATGAACAAGAGTATGTAAATTAAAGAGAAACAATAGAGAGTATTGTATTGCTTTGATATGCATGAATGTAAGGTGTTTACAAGATGATTAGGATCCCTTTTAATATAAGAGAAATCCTATTTATGGTACAATTCTAATTTCGGAAGTAAATGCCATGATTAACTAAATAAACCATCGTGATTTGATCTATTCTGAGATTTACGCCTTGATCTCCAGCTTGTTACGGTTATTTCACTTTTTCGTTATTGCGCCTTGCTCAAAGTCTGTCATATTTGGTCTCGATTGCTGCTGGCCTCGATCTCGACATGCACCTCAATCCTTGGACTCGATACCTTATTTTCGTGTTGCAGTCTAATCCAGTACGAGGCTAACCCTCGATGCAGTCCCCTAGTTTCGATAAAATAGCACAATCGGTTAGGCCCGACTTTAACCGTATACAACGTGCATGTGGGTTATTTATATCTGGTGGCAAAACGGATAAAAGAATACAATTATCCACCCATATTATTTATTAAAAAATCGGTTGGATAATAAACTTTAAAAAGCGATCAAATATGGATAAGAAGCATGCTATCCATTTAGAAAATGGATAAACAGTGGATAACTTAAGGGTTTAACTTTTACATTTGAAAGCCTAAAATTGGGGGTTCCTCAAGTTTTGGAGACTGATAATTCTCCCAAGAGTGATCATATTCAAGAAGCCGAATATGGTTACCCATATTATCCGTAGGTTAAACCATTTTTTATCCGTATTAAATATAGGTCGGTCAGGTTGGGTTGGATAATTTATCTATTTTTTCACTATCCAATTATTATCCGTCCCATATCCGATCCGACCCGCCCGTTTGCCACCCCTAACTCTAGCTATGAATTCTCCCAAAGGTGATCATATTCAAGAAGCCATGGATAGTATGGATATACATATTATTCGCCGGTTAATCCGCTTTTTATCTGTAATAAATATGGGCCGGCATAGCTAATTTATCTATTTTTGCATTATCCATTTTGAACCGTCCCATATCCGAGCCGACCTGCCCGTTTACCACCCATATATATGTCTATCTCGCCGTGCTTCCAGGATATGAAATTGGTTGATATGCTATAATGGCGCAGCTAGTTCAAGTTACTCACTATACATGTATTTATTTTTTTTTTGCTGAAAACTATACATGGAGCTACCGTAAGTTACTTTGTAAAAATTTCTGCAATAAATTACTATAACTATGAGATTACACTTCATTTATCAATGCGAAAAGTAAGTTACAGATTCGATCTTTAACTAAGCGCAAAAATTAGTGATAAACTATCAATTTACAATCATCATGACCTGAATGTTATAGATAACTTTACCATTCGAGAGTTACATGAAGGCTTTTATGAATTATTATTATTCATATATATTTAGAAATTAGAAACTCATAAGGTTCAAATAATGAATCCATGAGTTACAGAGATTTGATCCTAGGATAATAATTAATAGGTGTATGTTTCTTTTTGGCATAATACCTTAAAACCCTCCTAAACTTGACACCGATTATTAGTTACAGCCTTAAACTATTCGTGATCTTAATTACCACTCTCAACTTGGCCTTTTGAGAGCTATTACCCTCCCGGACGCTGATGTGATAAAAAGTGTGGGTGCACTCGCCTGCCATGTGGATTTTTCTGTATATGTGGCACTTTTTGAAAAATAAAATACTGTGTGCGGGGAAATTAGGAGACCAATTTTCCCTCGACATAATGCTTCGAAGAATAAATCCCGAAGGCATGGGATCTCGGTTCGGTCGCTTCTCTCGAAGACCTACCAACGCCTTGTCCAGATCGGGCTTCGGCCAAGACCCTGATGGCCGAAGATTAAACCCTTCCCCCCCAGAGATGTGTCCGGGGTCCACGAGACTTGTCCAAAATAGCTCGACGCCCGTTCTCCTACGACATAAAAAAGACGGGATGTCACATCACATTCTTTGCTGTATTATGTAGTCCGTACTAAGTTTGGATGCCCCTTTTTCTATAAAAGAAGGATCACCAACACCTTGTAGATCATTTCCAATTTGTCTTATTGAACAGAGCAATAATATCTCTCTCTTTCTTTCTTCTAAGATATTTGTTTTCACTCTTCACTGACCTCGAGGCCGCCTTAGCATTTTATTGTTTTCTTCACTTGTTCTTTATTATTAGGCTCAAGATTGGTAGTATAGAGCTTATTTATCTATATCTTTACTTGTTCTCCCCTTCCCGAATATCCCTGACAAGATCGAGATAGGCTCAGGGCTCGGCTCTGAGGTATCTACCGGCCTGCTTTGCGCCCGGGGAACTTCCCCTTACTGGATCAATTACTGCTTTGACTAACCCAATCTCTGCCATTTTACTTCACATTTTGGCACTAAAAACCCTTTCCAACTAGCTCGAGAATAGATTACGTATTTTTAGAATCTCATTTATAAATCTAATTGTTGTTACCATTTTCACGGTAAACAGTTTGGCGCCCACCGTGGGGCTAAAACTAATAGTAACTATTCTTTTGTTAGTTTCATCACTTAAACAAATGATATCTTTCACACTTTTCCTTCCCCAAGAACTCTTTGATCACATGTCAAAATGTCCGGCTCGATAAACAGAGTTGAGAACAACAACCTCGAAGACCATGGGGAATATGATGTGGCTATTCCGGCTGCTGGAGCACCTCCGCAAAATCCTGACGGCATTCCCGGGCCAATCTTAGTAAACGCATATTCGCAAGATGCTCAGCAAGTAGATGAAACTTCTCACACTGACAGGAGCGTACGACACAATGACCAGTAGGAAGCGCTAAAGACCTCGGCCTGGGAAGAACAAGAAGTTAGTCTTCATGTTATCTTTGAAATATTGCAGGCACAACAACTAGCCATTGCTCAGATGCAAAGCTAACCAAGAATCCCAAGTAAAGTGGCACCAGATACGGCTCCCCTCAAACAAGTACTCGAAAGATCAAGCAACAACGGGTAAGTGGCTGACCCCGCCATCATAAATATTCTTGAGGACCTCACCAAGAAGATCGAATCGGGAGAAAAAATGATTGCGGCCAACGATAAAAGGGTCGAGACCTATAACTCTAGAGTTGATCAGATCTCGGGAGCTCCTCTAATCCTTAAGAGTTTAGATTTCAAGAAATTCATTCAAAGGCCATTCCCCAAAGAAACAGCCCGAAACCTATCCCGAAGAAGTTCAGAATGCCGAAACTCCCTAAGTACAACGGCACCTCCTACCCCAACGAACACTTTACTACGTATACCTGTGCAGTAAAAGGTAACAACATAAAGAGCAATGAGATTGAGTCCGTACTGCTGAAAAAATTCGGAGAAACACCATCAAAAGGGGCCATGATGTGGTACCATAATCTGGCTCCCGACTCTATAGATTTGTTCACCATGTTAGTAGACTCTTTTGTAAAAGCACATGCCGGAGCCATTAAAGTAGCGACAAGGAAGTCTGACATTTTCAAAATCAAGCAGAGAGAGAGCAAGATGCTATAGAATTGGTCTCCCGATTCCAGATGGAGCAAATGGAGCAATTACCAGTCTCCGACGATTGGGCAGTGCATGCCTTCACCCAGGGTCTGAACGAATGGAGTTCTATGGATTCGAAACAGCTAAAACAAAATTTGATCGAATACCCGGCCGTGACGACGTCAGACGTCGACAACCGGTACCAATTGAAGATCATGGCAGAGGATGACTAGCTGGGGGCCCCGTGGGGCTCAGAATACCCAAATAGAATCTTGGCAAAGGAGGGAAAGCCGAGCAAATAAAGGTATCAACCATACCTCGAAGATAGGAGAAATGCCCCGAGGTGTAACCTGCCCCGCAATGATCGGAGGATGGATCAAGGACAGGATCCTCGAGGAATCATCAGCATGACCAGGTTCGACTGAAATATAGAACCAGTCAACGCACCCTACTTGTCGGAATACAACTTCAGTTTTGACGTATCAGACATCGTGTTTTCCATCAGCAACATTCAGGATGCAAAATGGCCCAGACCAGTGTAGTCAGACCCTTCATAGAGAAATTACAATTTGACGTGTGAGTTCCACAACACACACGGCCATCGGACCGAGGATCGCCATCAACTACGAGAAGAAGTGGCCCGACTACTTAGCAAAGGGCATCTCCGGGAATTCCTCAACGATCGGGCCAAGAATCATTTTCGGGACAGGGAGGCAATCAAGAAAAATGAAGCAAACGAACCACAACACATCATCCACATGATCACGGGAGGTTTTGATACCCCGCAAGATCCCATGATGAGAAAAACAAAAATATCCATCACTAGGGAGAAACGGACTCGAGAATATATTCCCTAAGGATGCCCTCACCTTCAGTGAAGAAGACATAAATACCCTATCTCAACCCCACAACGATGCCCTAATAATTTCTTTTCTTGTAAATTCTTTTCAGATAAAACGTGTACTCATGGATCTAGGTAGCTCGACTAATATTATAAGGTCAAGGGTCGTGGAAAAACTCGTGTTAACTTAGAGGATCGTGCCCGCCACTCGAATACTCAACGGGTTCAATATGGCAAGTGAAATGACGAAAGGAGAAATCGTCATAACCATCATCGTGGCTGGCACAACTCAAAACACCAAATTCCATGTCATCGAGGGAGACATAAGGTACAACGCCTTGTTCGGACGACCATGGATACATTGCATGAGAGCAGTACCATCCACCCTTTACCAGATGATAAAATTCCGGACAAAAGACAAAATGAAAATCGTCTACGGAGAGCAACACGCGGCAAGGGAAATGTTCGCAATACACGATGCACTCTCGGCCCCTGCACCACCGCCTCCGAATAAGCCCATGGTCAAATCAGGTCTTAACACCATTCAGGTTTGATAAAACACAAAGAAGAAATCTGCATTGCATACCCGACCTCGGGCGATTAGAACAAGCCAGCTCCAGAGCACCGCCTACGTATCCCATCCCAAGGTATTGTCGTTTCTCTCATTTTATTTTTAAGATAGGAATTAACCCTCTTGCAAGCGCTCGACTGAAGATGTCGAGACACTAGCACTGTCCGAAGACCTCGAGACCTCCCTAAAATAGGCACGCCCGTTGCACTCTTTTCCTTGGATTGAGTTTTTTATCCCAAAAAGAAGAAGGGTTTTTACCTACAGGGTTTTTAATGAGGCAACGCCCGCAAAGCTACCGGGAGTGAAACTTCACATAATTGCTCAGAGCTATCCTTACGGCCAACTTTCAAAGCAGCTAGAGGCATTCTCGCCGAAGTCCACGATACTCATGGGAGCACCGAACAAAGGTCCCTACGGGGAAGTGATGTACAAGGAAAAAATGGTCAATATAGCCGAACCTCTCTAAGACGAGAGCATGTATTATTATATAAAGCAATCAAAAGTACACTCCTTCCTTTTAAAAGAAAAGAGAAAGGCCCTTAGTACATAATAAAGCAATATGAAAATCAGCAAAGAAACCCGACTTGGCTTGAGAAACGGTCGAGCCAGCACGATATCACACATAACGTGTCAGTGGATCAGAATATATGTCCGACACTCTGCTCTCCAAAAAGAAACAAATCGTAGCACACTCCCGATAGAGGCCTCTCCATCAAATACGCCCCGGAACACTTGGAGACTTAAAACAATTCAGCATCCACCCTACTTTGGGGTCAGAATTCCCGGCTCATAAAGCCCTCATAAATAAAAAAATCGGGTTAAAAAAAGGCTATCTTTAAGCTTTAGCAGAACTCAGCGACTCGGGAAATCATTGCCAATATCCACGCACTGGAAAATTCGAAATTATAAGACCCTAACGGGAAGCCTCGGCAAAACCATATTTATTCTCCATACATTGTAAGACCTCAACATGTATGAAAAATATCGTAGTTTAGGCTATTCGTCACATTTGTAAGCATCTCGAAAGGGCATACCCTCGGTCTAGACGCATAAAACTGCTTCTCGGGATCATAATGGCTCCAGCCAAACGCACATGACTCCGATCAAAACGCCTGCTTCAACCCAAAAAATGTGACTCGGGGATGCCTGATTGTTGCTAAAAAATCCTCCGAATCTACTTCATAAAGAACCAGTTAAAAACACGCTTCCCTCAACAGGAAAAAGATGAGTCTCGACCACTTCGGCTCCAAAAATCACAAAAACATCGATCTACTCGACCTACGAGCTATGAACCTTCCGAGGTGCTTGAAACATCGCCGACTACGACTTGAAATTGAGGTTCTTTTAGAACTGAAGATGGGTCAGGCAAGATAATCAATAAGACCTTAACAAGAGGAAACAAATCCTACAAAAAGCCTCTGAGCCTCACATCAAACAACGTAAGTGCCATTGTTGCCGGTTAAGTAAGCCTCCGGGCCTTACATCTAAAGGTCTCTACAACCATATAACGTAAGATCCATTGTCGCCAGCCTAAGAATTTACAACTTACGAATTAAAGTGAGCCTGAATCGTAACCCGATTCGGAGACTTGTTCCAAAATAGTTAACCCAAGTAAAGCCTCCGGGCTCCATATCAAAAGGTCCCCGCGACCAAACAATGTAAGATCCATTGTTGCCGGCTAAGCATAGCCTCCGATCCTCATACCAAGAGGTCTCAATGATCAAGCAACAAAAAGGCCACCATCGTTGGCCTAGAGCTCAAATGAGATTTAAGCGTCGATTACAGCTTGAGTCGCAGCGTGACTCTGAGACTGGACCTAAAAATCATAACGCTCACAAGAGCGTGACATCGATACTATTATCCCCAACTGGAACCTCTGGAAAAAGTAAAGGGTCAATTACTGCTCGAATCGCAACACGACCCGGAGACTGGACGCGAAAAATCACCAAACGCCAAAGATAGAGAAAAAACCAATATCGCTAGCCCAAACGAGCTCAAGGGTAAGTTAAGCTCGATTCGGATCCCGACTCAGAGACTGAACCCGAAGGTAATTGAAAAATTCAAGCCTAAAGGCTACTCCAGAATTGAATCGATCCAATGAAAAAACTCCAGCAAGTAGAAGTACAGAAACTACAGGTTGCGAGATCTGCCCCTCCTTATTATTACATGTCAATGAAAGGATGGAATCTCGGACTGTGTCATATGATGAATATGCAGAAAGCAAAGAAGTCAGGGAATGCTTGCTTCCCTTTTATTTCCTTTTTTTTCCAGCTATGGCCCATCGGCCTCCTCCTCGTCATCAGCTGTCAAGCTCTGCCCCCTTGGCATGTTTGATCTACCTCGAGAGATTGAAGCCTATGGCATGAATCCCTTCGAGGGTCTCCATCCGGGATCTACGTCTCTCATATTCCCTGCTATTGCCATCACAATCAAAGGCCCTCTTCAGCTCGACCCTAACCACAAAGTAGTTCGCTATCTTTTGCCTCGCCCAGTCCAAAACAATAAAGGTATCAAAGAAATAAAACTCCGGACCTTTTTCTCTTATATATATATATATATATATATCGTACATAAAGGGCGCCCTCTCAATCTACAGGCACCCCAAGGCCATATCAAAAGCAAAATAGTCAAGTTTACGCCCCACGCCGAGAGGAGTATATCTTGTCAAAATTCACCCTCTACGGCCTCAGTAGACTACAATCAAGCTCCGCAATTATACCCCTAGCTCGAGCCAATTCTTCCGGAAAAAGGAGTCCCCTACACCAGTTTGATCAGAATATTCCTCTGCGAAGACCACCAAAAACCATCTTTATGGTTGCCCTTCAATCATTGGGCCACGCAGTTGAGGACTATCTTGGCTTATCCGCATAAAAAAACCTCTCCGCCTGATGTATCTTGAGATACCCAGGGAGTGAATCCGAGTACAATTCAACAACAAATATGCCTGGGGGCGAAACGAAGCTATTGACGATCAAGACAAATCCCTGGGCCGCGCACCCGAAAAGTCGTTTCGGCCTAGGGGCACAAAAGGCCATCACCCTCTGCTCATGAAGGCTGGCAAGAGCCGTGAGGCCAATCGAAGCTCAAGCTGTAACACAACTAGGGGACTAGTTCCAAAACCGGTCTACACAATCGAGAGCAATGACAACAAAAGAAAGGTACAAAAGGAATAAAGCTTTAAAATTCTTCTTATATTACACGCAAAAAAACATCCTCCGCTTACAGGCACATCATGTGTGCCTGAAATAAAGTTACAAAATGATGGAACCTCTATTTTGCGCCAAAAGGATATAGCTCGTCAAGATCGCCTTCGCCAAACATCCATAAGGAGTGACCAAGCGTCCCCCTTATCCGTCCTTGCTTGGGCCAATCCCTCCGAGAAAATAAGGCCCCGCTTCTTCGAATACCTCTTTCTGGGATCGGCTGAGCATAGTCCTCGATCCTCTTAGAACGATCAAGGGCTCCCCTTAACTCGGGTTGGGCATCAACAACTTCCTTTATGCAAATCTCCATCTCGAACCTCGCCATCGAGAGCTCAGACTCAAGTCTCTCGTTCGTATCCGCCTGAACCGTGGAATTATCACTGGTCAAGTTGAGTTGAACCTCGAAGGCAGGGACCTCAGCCGAGGCACTCATCTCCTCTAAAAACTTGAACCTACACTTGAGCTCTTAGCTCACCACAAATTATTCCAACCCCTACGGCATCGCCCTTAAGGTACTCTATAACCTTCACTTTTACTACATCTAATATAGCAAAAAGAAGGAAAACTAGCCCTAAAGGTGGAAGGTAACAAAACATGCACTACAAGGCGTCTGCTCCACTAGATAGAAATTTTTGCAGATCAGACCCGAAATTATCCAAGGCTCGGGTCATAAACATACCAGCCCAGATCTAAGGCAATCGCAATCACACAAAAGGAAGTTTCAGGTACAAGAAGGAAAAACACGAGACACACCCAGTGGGATATCTCCTTATCCCTCCAAACTAGCGGCAGAGGGTTTCGGAGGAGCGACATCAGTAGCCAACATCGGGAGGAACAACTCGCCCGAAGTCCGATTTGCCCCTTCTCCTAAAAAATTACTATTGGCGGCACACTCCGGCTGCCCCTATAATAGGCAAGGACGGCCTCACATTGTATCTGAAAGCAACGACAAATTTAAGAAGCAACCCAGGGGCATCAACTTCAACCTCACTCCCGCACCTAAGCTATAAAATCTGCTCCACGACCCCATTACGTTAAAGCCTCAAAAAACTAAGCAACATCTTTGCTAGCACAAGACTAACACACAAAGGCCCCCACCAAAGGATATCAGCGAGTCTCCTCCTAAAAGGCCACCACAGAGCCCAAAGGCACTACCCGTATCTTCAAGGTCAAGACCTGGCAATCCAAAAGTTGCTCGTCCCATGCGAAATTCAAAGGGTCCTCCGAGAGGCTGTTTCACAATGGTCGAAAGCTTCTAGTAAAATCAAAGTGACACCCAAGCATGGGTGTCTTCCCGAAGTAAAATCAATCACATACTCACCAGAAGGGCTATCTATGGCCGGAAGGGACCCTCACGTACCTAAGGGTACAATCTTCTCTCAACGCCTTTCCCGAGGGACCCGAGATACCGTCGATAATACCCACTTAATCAGAGGTGTTCGACGACCTGAGTATATTAGGTCGACTTAAGATCGGTCGAAGGCTCGATTATCCGGCTTCTAGAAAGCTACACCAACTAACATGGGATGCAGGAAAATGCTTCCATCCAAAGCAGATGCCAGCAGGTGACACCAAATGAAGATTTTCGAAGGCATAAAAGTATATCAAAGAAAGGCAAGAATTGAAAGCAGGAGCCAAAGAAAAGCATATTTATATTCATAGAAATCCTTGTATACAACTGCATCTTACATGATTACAAAAGCTCGTAGGAGATCTTTTACAAAAAGAAAAAAAGAGAGGATAATGATACAGGAAGTATGCACGTCCAAGAGAGCATCCAATGTACGTATAGCATTTCCAGAAGCGTCCTTCTGGTCGTACGACCTCAAAGACAATATCTTCCAAGTCCGGCCCCCACAGGGCTCTCCTCCCCGTCTTCCCATAATGTCATCTTCAAAAGGAAGCTGGGAGAAGAGCAAAATGACTAAGGGGATACCAGAAGAAGGTGAGAAGCGGCTGGGCAAAGAATTTAGATAGCACGAACTCTGCCAGCACGCTTACCCCGAAGCCACTTCTCGAGACGTCACCTCGTCCCGGGAGGAAACAATCGAGTTGAGACCTCACCACCCCCTAGAATACAAAGGGGCTGTAATACGCTAGGCCGAGGAAGGAGGGTGAGCAGCGGTGTATAATCTGAGCCCTTTCTTGAGCAGCGGTGGATAATCCGAACCCTTCTCTACGTCAGAAAACATCGACCTCCCACGTCACCATAACAAGCCAACAAGAACGACAACAAAAAAAACAACAACAAAAATAACAACAACATCGCAACGGGACAAGCCCATCCTGCTAGAGAAAGATCGAGGGCTGGCCTGCGGCGCGTCCGACATAGGATCTTAAGGCCATAGGCCTCAAATATTGCAGAAGCAACGAAGGCTAGAAAAATGGCAGGGAGAGCAAGAAGAGAATATATCAAAGGGAGTTTGAATGAAGAACTGATTACAAAGAAGCCCTATATATATATAGGGGAAGCAAAATAACCGAGTGCCATTACCGTCCTCGAAAAACGTAACGGCAAGGCGTAGTTAATGCGTTCGTGGAAGCTAAAACGATAACAATGAAACGACCGCATGGAATGATAACAACGATGCGGCCCTGAAGAGCGAGGAGTCATGATACTTCTGATAATCCTGAAGAAGCTAGAAAGAAAGACGCATCGATTTCTGAGAAGCGAGGCCGCGCCATCAGCATGTAGTCATCTCAAGAGCCCACGAGAAGGAGTGTCAAAAATATTTCTTATCACTTCCTTCTAAGAAACGCGGAGACTATCCGTGCGTGGAGAAATTAGGAGACCAATTTTTCCTCAACATAATGCTTCGAAGAATAAATCCTGAAGCCACGGGATCTCAGTTCGGTCGCTTCCTTCGAGCTAACGCCTTGTCCAGATCGGGCTTCGGCCAAGACCCTGATGGGCGAAGATACCCCTCCCCCCCGAGAGATGTGTCCGAGATCCACGTGACTTGTCCTAAACAGCCTGACGCCAGTTCTCATACGACATGAGAAAGACAGGATGTCACATCACATTCTTTGCTGTATTATGTAGTCCGTACTAAGTTTGGATGCCCCTTTTTCTATAAAAGAAGGGTCACCAACACCTTGTAGATCATCTTCAGTTTGTCTTACTGAACAGAGCAATGATATTTCTTTTTCTCTCTCTCTCTCTTCTAAGATATTTGTCTTCACTGACCTCGAGGTCGCCTTAGCACTTTATTGTTTTCTTCACTTGTTCTTCATTATCCGGCTCAAGATTGGTAGTATAGAGCTTATTTATCTAATATCTTTACTTGTTAACCCCTTCCCAAATATCCCCTACAAGCTCGAAAATAACTAAAATTTTATTATTATTGTCAAACAAAAAAAATTTAGCCTAAATAATGTAGTTTTATCCAAGTTTTATTATAAATTGTGATTGAAAAAAGTAATCTAAAAAAGTAACATACTTAAAAAGGTAAAAAAAAATATTTTTCAAAAAAAATGCCACATATACAGAAAAATCCACATGGAAGGCGAGTGAACCCATACTCTTTGTCACATCAACATCCAGGGGGATAATGACTCTCGAAAGGCCAAGTTAAGGAGAGTAATTAAGACCACGAATATTTTAAGACTATAATTAATAATCCGTGTCAAGATTAGGCGGGTTTTAAAAGGTATTTTGCCTTTCTTTTTTCTTACGAGAATATGGCTGCGTCCCGCTGTCCAGCATAATCTTTAATCAGCCAAACGCAACAGAAACCCCCATACGTACGTTTAAATTGTTTTCTGTTAGTAATAGAATATATTTGGTGTTGATTATCAGAAAATAAAATTTGTCTTTAAAAGTAGAACATACCCGTAAGAAAGAGTCAATAAGAATAGTGGTCAGCATATTCATAATAAAATTAGTGGAACGCGTTCTGAAACAATCGAACGGGCAGGATCAATCCCTAGCACTAACTCTAATTTCCTAGATTAAAGAACTCCAACCAAATACACACATGTTTAAAATTAACCAAAGGAACTTTGGAATGTGAAAAATTGACCACCCAAAATTCTTTTCCGCGCCAGGGGGGTGGGTGTACGAAAGTACAAACGTTGATTTTCAACAGCACTGAAGGACTTAAATGAAACAACAATGTATTTACAATTTTAGACCCTGTTGTCGAAAAATAAAAGAATTGGGATTCTTGTTGTCTAAAATAAAAGAATTTAAAGAACGTGTATGTATACTACTTTCCGTCTCATTTTAGGTAAAAGTGTTTGATTTGCCAAAAAATATAAGAAAAAATAAAAATAAAATTAAAATTTTTGATCTTAAATATGTCATGATATTTTATGTAATTACAAAATTATTTTATTAAGAAAAAAATTAAAAAAAATTAAGATTAAATTATTTTTAAAATTATAAAAATATGTCATTCTTTTGCATTTATTTACAAGGAAATACAAAATACCATGCAAGTTATTTACTTCTAACTCAGGCTTTTGTCTTAATTCTTTCTCCAAGAAAACACAAACCATTATTCTCTTTATCGGATGACACAGGCTATCTTCCATTAATGTGAACTAGGCAAAGCCGCGGCCAACGGCGGCTTGGAATATTCTCATCCTGGTCGGTGACGAATCCAGAATGATCAGTTGACAACATAGAGTTGTAGATATGTATAGCTGTAGCTAGTAAGGATTGTTAGATGGTATCTCTTACCATTGGAATATTGACGACAATGGGAAAATCGTTTTTGTCGAGGTTTAAATGTTTATTTGATAAAAAATGATTTAATTTTTTTGATGTTATGTTATCAAAAACAATTTCTTAAGGAAAATATTTTTTACAAAAAAGAAGAAAATTACTTCGCACATTTTGGGTGAAAGTCATTTTGCTTCACATCTATATCAACTCTTAGGCCGGTTTGAAAAATCACCAGGGAATTGGAATTGTTGTAATTAATTATTAGAGTAGTAATTATACAACATAGTATTATAATTATGACTAATATAATTATAGTGTAATTACAAGTGTACTGTTTGGTTACAAAATTGTAATTACATAGTTAGATTAAATTTTAAAATATAAATTAATTATCAAAAATTGAAAGTTAAGATTGAACAAATATATGCCTTTATAAATAATATTAAATTTGACATTTAAGATACATATAGTTTCTAGAAAATATATTTACTAATCATATATTTATAACTAATATTGTAAAAATGAACTGACATATACTTGTCACACCTCTTTTTTACGGTATTTACATCCCGCGAAGGATATAAATAAAAAGAGTTTTTCCAATTAAAAGAAGCTCGGAACGGGATTAGTTATTTAAATTTTTCAGAGTCGCCACTTGAGAATATAATGGTGTCTCAAGTCACCGAATTAATCCCAAACTAAGGAAAGTTNGGTTGCCATTCAAGGCACCCGTTTTCGTTAACGCACTTCGACTTTGTCGAGATTTGAATTTGGGTTGCAATCAATGCACACCCGTATTTAAGGAAATAATTTTAATTAAAATCGTGCCTAAAGGTTCTAGCGGGATGATATTTGGGAAAGACCATTGAAATTTACTAAAATAGCCCCTCCAAATTTTAACTATTTTTTAATATTCAGTTATCGAGGGCCCCACAATTATTTTTGGGTTTAGCGAGGCTCATCTCCAAATTTTAGCCATTTCGATTATTATTGATTTATTTTAAGAGTTACGACGTCATGAAAACGCGTTTCTAACCACGTCACCACCAGTGTACACGTGATTATTAACATATTTTTAATTTCTCCGAGATTTGGATTTGGGTCACATAAATGTGCACCCGAGTTTTAAGAAGGTAATTTAATTAAACTATCGCCTAAA
>MU695558.1:0-33969 GCA_026770625.1 Nicotiana glauca
TATTCTTATGTTATCAATGTTGTTGGTACTTCCTGATTCTTATAAGGTTCATAGTGAAAAGTTAGTCCTAATAACGTGTACAAAGGATACCTTACTTCACTCCTAAAGGTTTATAACGTAATTCCATGAGTCGAGCATGCATTATATATATATATATATATATATATATTTTACTCTATCGAGCCGCGCTATAGATGGTCGGGTATGGCACCTACTGTGCAACCACTGATCAGTTAGGTTTTACCGAGCTCAACGTGGCCGGGTACGATCTACCGAGCCTTATGATGGCCGGGTACGTTTTTACCGAGCCTATTACNTCAGAAGTACTTTTTTTGTTTATATTACTGTTACCTACTTGTGTATGGTTTGAGTTTACTTGGGACAAAGTTTGTTCATATATACCAGTGCAATTCAAGTGTACTGACGTCCCTTTTGCCGGGGGCGCTACATTCGTGTCTTGATTGTAGGTGGATCTATAGCAGGTACTCCAGTACATCGACCGTAGCTCCTCATCACTTCCTGTCAGTTGAAGTAGTGAGCCCCTTTCCTTCTGGGGCCCTGCGTGGCTCACGTCGTTTCTTTTCTTTCCTTTTGGGATCTTGTTTTGATATTTGTAAAAAGGTATAGCCGGAGTCTTGTTACCGGCAGGTACTATATTATTCCTTTTCATCTTTAGAGGCTCCGTAGACAGTAAAGTGGGGTATGAACTTATGTAAGTATGTATTTTGTATGTTTGGGCGATGTAAGTTGTAAACCACGCAAAGGACTACGTATGTATGTATGTTTTGTAAAAAGTGTTTCAATTATAAATGGCTATTTCACTTGGTTAATTAGTAATGAAAAATTTGGGGTAACACGTGGGACTGAATAGGCACCCAGGTCCGCTTGACTGGGGATACCCGGTCGAGCGCCGGTCATGTCCCTCGAACTTGGAGCGTGACAAACTTGGTATCAGAGCTTAGGGTTTTAAAGTGTCCTAGGATATCTCGGAGCCGTATCTAGTAGAGTCCTTCTTATCGGTGTGTTGTCGACCACATCTATAAGTTGGAGGCTATTCAGACATTTAGGAATTTCACCCTTCTTTGATACCCAAATCGTGCAATAGAGCTCAAGTTAGGGAGTTGATTTCCTCTCTAAGTCTTGTTCTCATAATTGGTACTTTTGATACCATACTCCGCGAATTTGAAGCATGTAAGGATGGATTGATCCCATCATTGAGTCCGAGTGGATA
Organism: Nicotiana glauca; assembly: GCA_026770625.1. Classification (NCBI taxonomy): domain Eukaryota; kingdom Viridiplantae; phylum Streptophyta; class Magnoliopsida; order Solanales; family Solanaceae; genus Nicotiana; species Nicotiana glauca. The sequence continues at coordinate 1,232 of MU695558.1, forward strand.
CCCAAGGACTTGTTAGAAGAATGTGTTAAGCCATGGAGGGATTGGTAGAACTTGTTGTTAAGGGGAGTACCCTTGTTCCTACTAATGTCACTGCACCACCAGATCATGTAGTATATCATCAATATGTAGGGCTAAAACCCCATCTTTTAGAAATTGAGCTTCCATGGTGCCCGCGTAAATGTTATAAGTTCAAAATATAAGTGATGCAGTACTCGTTTTATTATGTTAAGCGAATTATTGTTGTAAAAATGTATGTGGTAGGTACTTCTTCATGTGTTTAATATGTTATTCTTGGTAAATGAGAATATATGAAGAATGTGTACTATGTGCTAAAATGCCTAGACTTCAGGACAAGTTTAAATTGAGATTTGATGCCAAATTGTGTGAGAAAACTCATTATGGTTAATTCCTCCAAAATGTCCTTACGTGTACCAAAGGTATTTGATTGATTGTGTCTAGTTCTTGGTAATGTATAAAGATATTTGGAAGTGAAGTAAGTGACTGTGTAAATGTGGTAAAAAAAAATTGAATGTTGGATTCTTGTTGTTATTGATACTTTACATGAATTGGTGTTGTGACCCGATGTTGTGAAAGATGCATTCCAATATGATCAATGTGCTATTATTGACAACTTAAAAAAGGTGCAAGGAATATGAATCATGTATTGAAATGCTAAGACCTTAAATTGAAATTGGAGATGCATATATTATGTTAAACTATGTGAAATCCTCTGTGTATAGAGGTGTTGAAATAAGTCAAATGACTTTGAGAAATAGAGTATGGCCAATGTGTCAAGAACTCGAATTGTAATTGCACCTGGTGATGCTTATGACATGAGGGAATATGAAACTGATTATGATATTGATGTGAAATATGCGGAAGTGATGTGAAGTGCGGGAAAGAAGAGATTGTGTTATGAAATGTGGCCTAGTGCCAAGTCTGATGTGATAATTGTGGCCCCAAGAGCCGATGGACTAATATACGTGAAAATGGAATGATTCTTTTATTTGATAATGTGGTGATCATTTAAAGTGTTTGACTTGTACTTGTGATTCCCTTATTATTGTATGAAGTGCATAGGTGAACCCTATGGAAGGGCTATGAAATGCAGCCTAGAGGTATGGAAATTATGTGAAAGCTATGTGATCCATTTTATTTGGTAATGTGGTGATTGTTTAAACCTTTTGTTAAACCCTTATGACTTCCTTGTCCTTGCATAGATATGTTCTTAAAAAGAATCTAAATTACAAAACAGTTCATGCACATGCTCTTTGAATGAGACGTATTATTTACAAAGTCTCCCGATCATAGTTCTATTGTTTACAACCTCCTATGGAATTGAGCTCTATAAGTATGTTCCTGAATTGAGTTATAACACTATTGATACTTCCCACTTATTTTTTCCTAAATTTTCATAAAGGTACTATTTCAAGTGAAATCCTTACAGAAACGTTTTATTTAAATGGACAACATCTGCTCACTTATGCCTATACATGCACCATCATAGAGTTTGTACATGTGGTGTCAAGTTCCATGCAAAGTATCCAAGATTTGTGATCCTTCTCGAGTCACTCTTTTACTCAGTTGTGTATATGGCTTATATAGATTGAACAGCCAATCCACTCTCTTGCAAGTAACATCATGAAAACCTTCTTACTATCAAGTAACGTGAGAGCATGCGTCAACACTTATCCTATAAGTACATATCAATTGAAATGGTCACTGTGTGCATAAAGTTTTTCTGAAAATTGAGATCCTCACATCCCCATCATAGGAAGATCTTGTGTCGCCATAATTTTCGTTTCCACTTGAGATATCCCGTAGTAAGTAGCTCACTTGGTTTCTAGTATTGTGGTTGCCCGTGATGTAGAATTGTATTGCAGTTTGGAAGTTAGTATAGCATAAGCATGTCCAACTCATAACGAATGATTATTTTCTCTTTATGTCTCCACAATATGTTAATTGTATTCCTTATTTAGTGAATTCGTTGTGCTAGTACCCAACACTTGTACGATAACCATGAGAGAACGTGCCCCTCTATGTGTCACTATGACACCTCCTTTTTTTTCTTTTTTTTTTCATGTCAAAACCTATGGAGATCCCATCATGAACATCTGCAAACCTTCAGTGGTTATTGTGCACTGTCTCATTGAGTTTGGTTTTCTTTACACCCTCAACTTCTGAAATCATTGACTATGTCATTGTCATGTGCGGGGAGTTATACTACCCTTGGCAACTCACCTTTTTGGCTGTATAGGAGTGTTATATTCCTTACCTCCGGAGCGTCGTGTTAACTATTAGAACCATCTAACCAATTCATGATTTTGTCCCAATATCAAGATTTCCTAGCTATTGAGTTTCACTCGTGAAAGGTTGAGATTAGATGACTTCGGATTTTTGTACATATCATGAACATGTTGATTTGAATGACAAATGGTCGTAATTTTTAGTTCCCTCATATATGATCAATTACCAAGAAGTGTTAAGCTGTCTAGAATATGGTAATCTCATAAGCGTTCAATTCTTTTCATCCTTATAGGCTTGTGGCATAGATTCTGTGCGTCAAGTAATGTTAAGAGTGTAATTCAACTTCGTGTATTTTGAATCCCATATCACATTCAAGGTGCCAGAGTATTCTTATTCTGGATAGACGGATTTTCCCTACACTCTAGAAAATGAGTGGTTCATGTACTTGAGTATTCCTCCTTAATGATTCCTATTTCCCATGTACTACTTACTCTTATGCCTCATTTGTGTAATAATTGAGGTAATCACAATGATTAACCATGTCAGTATTGTTAGTAGTAACCTCTTGTGTCTCTTAGTATATGACCTCATAAAGTACTCTACTCAACGCATTAATGGATTCCTGAATAACTCCCGCCTGATCTTGAGCTCTGTTGTTTCTTATTGTATTAGATCCATTGGGTATGGTAAGTTTAGACAAGTCAAAGATAAAGCTTCATATTGTGATTATATATATATATATACATATATTGGATAGATAATTTTATGGTCAGTTTATGGTATCACATCTTAGAGTAACTATTAAGGGTCATCAAGGGTTTAGTGTGAGTGTCCCCCTGAAAATGTTATGTGACTTGATAATAAAGGTAACATAAGTGTATTACACATTAGGTTGCAATAGGTGTATGATATTCCCCGTAACCGTTCCTCATATACCTTGTGTTTTCATATGCTTAGATTGAACTATATGATCATGGTAATATCCTATATGATGCACTACTAGAAAGAATCATGATGGCTTGGCTTCATATGGATTGTTGATTGAAACGAAATTATATTCTTGTTGATGAACACCTTTGTGATTACATTAATGGCTGGTAAGGACTATTATGAACACATGATTGTTTGTTTGCTATGAACTGACATCCTTGATGGTATGATGCCAAGTTATGGAATTGTGGGTTATTGTTGTTATCATGAATTGCAATATCCAGTGGAGTGTAAATTGTACAGTGGAAGTTATCAAAAGGTAAAGCCAATGGATAGTTATCTCATGCAAGATGATTATATGTCATCCTTGTTATATATGTTTGGGAGTTAATATTATTTCTGAGAATGTGTCATGACAATGCTTGTAAGTCGATAATGTCATCTGGAAAGCTGAAAGTGTCGTGGAAGGAAAATATTTTCGCTTGATTGAATACCAGTTAGTTTTGACTTGGAATGTACCATATAGGTATTTTGATATAAAACTGTGCAGTCCATGTTCTGGTATCCTTATGTTAATGTAGTGCTTGTAATATTGGGATTAGGATTGTGGATATATACATTGTGGTGCTATGTATAGTTGTGGATGTGTTGTTGAGATGAATTTGGTGATTCTCTGGCAGGTGGATAGGCCTAGTTACAAAGGAGACTCTGCCGAAATTTCTGAAAAATTTGGGAGTTAGTGAAAATTTAGAGACTGGAGGTAGGTTAGAAAAGAGATGGGTGATGTTAAAGTGTTTGGGGAAGACTCTACTCCTCATTCGAGGACGAATGATCCTAAGGGGAGGAGAATGTAAGGCCCCGAAAAATTTCGCTAAGTAATTTAGGATTTCGTAGTGTCACACGGGCTTATTATAATATTCTTATATACTATTAACATGGTGGACATCAATTAGACTTGGTAAATATGAGTATAAGTCTTATGGTAAGTGATGTGAGGTCCAAATGGAAGCCTAAGTGTATGCCAAATGGGAAAATTTTCGTAATAGGCCAATATTCCAAATGGATTCGCACAAGGCTCCACTTTAAACGAGCATATATAATTATGTATAAGGTTTTTTGTGGTGAATAGTATATCAAATGAAAGCTCTTTGAGTCTAGTTTCCAACGCTTCAAACCGTTCGTCATTTGGACATTCCTACACAAAGTTATGATCAAATTACCAAAGGCTGGAAAAAGGGATCCTGTGTCATGTCAGATCTGCGGTCCGCATTTTCATTCCGCGGTCCGCATTTTCGTTCTGCGGTCCGCATTTTGACCGCAGATTGAACCAGTGTAGCTCATTTTTGGGCACCGATTTTGCGGTGCATTCTGCGGCCCGCATGTTCATTCTGCGGTGCATTCTGCTACAGCATAATTGACATCGGAGGGTTAAATTTCTAATTTTTATAACCCGACCCCATTTCAATATATAGGCTTTGGGGTTCATTTTGGGGTCATTTCATATTGATTTTAGAGAGAGGTGAGAGCATTTTAGAGAGAGAAGGAGGAACCCAACATTTAAATCATCCAAATCTTGCATCAATCTTCAAGAATCAAGAACTCAATCGCAAGTTCTTCATCTAAGAGGTAAGATTCTATGCCCTAGGTTTTAAATTCGAGTTTAGAGTATAAGATGGGTTATTGAGGTATGATTCTTGGGTGTTTTGGTATTGTGTATACATGCATGTACAATATACGTTGTGAGAAGATTGTTTAACATAAATAAGTAAAGATTGGGTTAGGGAATGAAGGAAATCTTGAAAAGGGAATTTGAAATCAAGATGCTCATCTAGTGTTTGATAGAATGCTCAAATGAGCTGAAACCATGAATATCTTTCTAATTTTTGCTCAATTTTGCTATGTCTCAAAATAGATTGAAGTTGCTAGAATTTTCGGAACGTTGTAGTAACTTAAGGAAAAGCTCTTTGAGGTATGTATGGCTAACTTTGATCTTTGTGAAATCGCCTTGTTTGGTGTATGAATATTTGGTATGTGATAGCTACGTGGATTGTTTGTGAAATTCTTTTGATTGGTTTGATTAAGTGTTATGTGGTAAGAGTTGAGAAACGAATGATAGAAGGAAATCGTAAATGATGCAATTGGAACAACTGTGGTAATAACATATTTGGCTTCTTATGGGTAATTATTGCAATGACTTGAATTGCTTATGAATTGTTGAATATAACGGAATTGGTACTGTTGGCTATGGAAACACTTGTAACATTGTTGTGGCTGTGTCTTGAGAAGTATTGTTGTTGCTCTTCTTGTTTGTGAATTGATTGTTGTGGTTGTGTTGTTTGTGAATTGAAACTATACGGCGGGGTCGGGTTGCGCGCCGCAACACGGAGTTATAAGGTGTGGGTTGTGGTGATAAGGGTGGCCGAGGTAATAAGGGTGGACGAGGTAATAAGGGTGGAAAAGTGATCGAAATCACTATTGAAATAAACACTTGAACAAATTTGTGAAATCATTGATGTGGAATTGTGAAAGGAGACAACAGGAGAGTTTGTAACCTGTGGGGCACTGATTGTCCCTTTGTTTGGCTTGATTGTACCTTCTATGTGTGTTTGGTTGTTGCTTCTATTGCTGTTTTCTACTTGTGTATGGTTTGAGGTTACTTGAAACAAAGTTAGATGTTGAAAACTTGTTTGGCTTGATTGTTCCTTTGCTTGTGCATTTGATTGTTGTTTCTATTACTGTTATCTACTTGTGTATGGCTTGAGTTTACTTGGGACAAAGTTTTTTTCTATCATGCCAGTACAATTTAAATGTACTAACGTCCCTTTTGCCGGGGGCGCTACATTAGTGTTATAATTGTAGGTGGACCCATAGCAAGTACTCTAGTCCACCGACCGTAGCTCCTCATCACTCCCCGTCAGCTGATTCGGCGAGCCCCTTTCCATTCGGGGCCCTATGTGGCTCACGCCACTTTCTATTTTGGGATCTTGTTTTGATGTTGTATAAAGGTATAGCCGGAGCCTTGTTGCCGGCATTTCCATATTATTCTTCAATTGTATTTAGAGGCTCCGTAGACAGGTTGTGGCTAGTGTCGGGCATGGTAATTTAAAAGATAAATATTGAGGTGTGGCAATGATGTTTAAAAATTGGAATACCTTTATTATGGTGAATGAAGTTGCTAATGGAAATTGTTATTGTTATGTTTATAAAATTTGGTTAATGGAGTCCATATCCTATAAATGTCTATTTCACTTGGTTATTAGGTAATGAGAATGAGGGGTAACACGTGGGATAGAAAAGGCACCCAGGTCCGCTTGACTGGGGATACCCGGTCGGGCGCCGGTCATGTTCCTCGAATTTGGGGCGTGACAAACTTGGTATCAGAGCCTAAGGTTTTAAAGTGTCCTAGGATGTCTCGGAGCCGTGTCTAGTAGAGTCCTTCTTATCGGTGTGTTGTCGACCACATCTATAAGTTGGAGGCTATTTGGACATTTAAGAATTTCACCCTTCTTTGATAATCCAGATCGTGCGATATAGCTCAAGATAGGGAGTTGATTTCCTCTCTAAGTCTTATCCTCAAGATTGGTAATTTTGATACCATAATCCGCGAATTTGAAGCTTGTAAGGAGGGATTGATCCCACCATTGAGTCCGAGTGGATTACCCAAGGACTTGTTAGAGGAATATGTTGAGCCATGGAGGGATTGGTAGAACTTGTTGTTAAGAGGAGTACCCTTGTTCCTACTAATGTCACTGCACCACCAGATCATGTAGTATATCATCAGTATGTACGGCTAAAACCCCGTCTCTTAGAAATTAAGCTTCCATGGTGCCCGCGTAAATGTTGTAGGTTCAAAATATAATTGATGCAGTACTCGTTTTGTTATGTTAAGCGAATTATTGTTGTGAAAATATATGTGGGAGGTACTTCTTCATGTGTTTAATATATTATTCTTGGTAAATGAGGATATGTAAAGAATGTGAACTATGTGCTAAAATGCCTAGACTTCAAGTCAAGTTTAAATTGATATTTTGATGCCAAATTTTGTGAGAAAACTTGTTATGGTTGATTCCTCCAAAATGTTCTTATGTGTACCAAAGGTATTTGATTGATTGCGTCTAGTTGTTGGTAACGTATAAAGATGTTTGGAAGTGAAGTAAGTGACTGTGTAAATGTGGTAAGACTAAATGTTGGATTCTAGCTGTGATTGATACTCTACATGAATTGGTGTTGTGACCAGATGTTTGTGAAAGATGCATTCCAATATGATCAATGTGCTATTATTGACAACTTAAAATGGGTGCAAGGAATATGAATCATGTATTGAAATGCGAAGGCCTTAAATTGAAATTGGAGCAGCATATATTAAATAAAACTGTGTGAAATCCTCTGTGTATAGAGATGTTGAAATAAGTCAAATGTTTTTGAGAAATAGAGTATAGACAATGTGTCGAGAACTCGAAATGAAATTGTACCTGGTGATACTTGTGACATGAGGGAATATGAAACAGATTATGATGTTGATGTGAAATATGCGTAAATGATGTGAAATGCGGGGAAGAAGAGACTGTGTTATGAAATGTGGCCTAGTGCCAAGTCTGATGTGATAATTGTGGCCCCAAGAGCCGATGGACTAATATACGTAAAAATGGCACGATTCTTTTATTTGGTAATGTGGTGATTGTTTAAACTTTTTGTTAAACCCTTATAACTTCCTTGTCCTTGCATAGATTTGTTCTTAAAAAGAATCTAAATTACAAAACATTTCATGCACCTGCTCTTTGAATGAGACGTATTATTTACAAAGTCTCCCGATCACAGTACTAGTATTTACAACCTCCTATGGAATTGAGCTCTATAAGTATGTTCCTGAATTGAGTTATAACACTATTGATACTTCCCACTTGTTTTTTCTAAATTTTCATCAAGGTACTATTCCCAATGAAATCCTTACAGAAATGTTTTATTTAAATGAACAACATCTACTCACTTGTGCCTATACATGCACCATCATAAAGTTTGTACATGTGGTGTCAAGTTCCATGCAAAGTATCCAAGATTTGTGATCCTTCTCGAGTTACTCCTTTACTCAGTTGTGTATGGCTTATATGGCTTGATCAACCAATCCACTCTCTTACGAGTATCATCATGAAACCTTTTTACTGTCTAGTAACATACATGCGTATCTCAGTGCCTATCATATGAGTGCATATCAATCGAAATGGTCACCCTGTGCATAAAGTCTCTCTGAAAATTTGAGATCCTCACATCCCCATCACAGATATCTTGTGTCGCCATGGTTTTCGTGCCCACTTAGGACATCTCGCAGTAAGTAGCTCACTCTGTCCTAGTATTGTGGTTGCTTGTGGCATGATCATGTATTGCAGTGGGGAGTTAATATAGTATAAGTGTGTCCTGCTTATAACAAATGATTATTTTCTCTTTATGTCTCCAGAATGTGTTAATTGTATTCCTTATTTAGTGAATTCATTGTGCTAGTTCCCAACACTTGTACGACAACCATAAGAGAACATGACCTTCTATGTATCACTATGACACTTCCTTTTTCAAGTCAAAACCTATGGAGATCTCATCATGAACATCTGCAAACCTTCAGTGATTATTGTGCACTGTCTCATTGAGTTTGGTTTTCTTTACACCCTCAACTTCTAGAATCATTGACTATGTCGTTGTCATGTGTGGGGAGTTTTACTACCCTTGGTATCTCACCTTCTTGGCTGGATAGGAGTGTTATTTGCCTTCTCCCCGGAGCGTCGTGTTAACTATTAGAACCATCTAACTAATTCATGATTTCGTCCCAATGTCAAGATGTCCTAGCTATGGGGTTTCACTCGTGAAAGGTTGAGATTAGATGACTTCAGATTTTTTTGCACATATCATGGACATGTTGATTTGGAAGACAAGTGGTCGTATTTTTAGTTCCCTCTTATATGATCAATTATCAGGAAGGGCTAAGCTGTCTGAAATATGACAATCTCATAAGCATTCAACTTCTTTTCATCCTCACGGGTTTATGGCATAGATTCTGTGTGTCAAGTAATGTTAAGAGTGTAATTCAAATTCATGTATTTTGAAACCCATATCACATTCAAGGTGTCAGAGTATTCTTATTCTTGATAGACGGATTTTCCTTACACTCTAGAAANAGGTAATTTTATGGTCAGTTTATGAAAGTACACCTTAGGGTAATTATTGAAGGTCACTAAGGGTTTAGTGTGAGTGTTCGCCTAGAGATTTAGAAGATGTTATGTGAGTTGATAATAAAGGTAACATAAGTGTATTACACATCAGGTTGCACTAGGAGTATGATGTTCCCCGTAACTGTTCCTCATGTACTTTGTGTTTCTGTATGTTTATATCTAGGAAGGTAGTGATAAACGAGGGATATGAATTGATTTGATTGAACTATATAATCATGGTAATATCTTATATGATGCACTACTGGAAAGAATCATCGTGACTTGACTTCATATGGATTGTTGATTGAAATGAAATTATATTCTTGTTGATGAACACCTTTGTGATTACATTAATGGATGGTAAGGACTATTATGAACACATGATTGTTTGGTTACTATGAAATGACATTCTTGATGGTATGAGGCCATGTGATGGAATTGTGGGTTGTTGTTGTCACCATGAATTGCAATATCCGGTGGAATGTGAATTGTACAGTGGAAATTATTAAAGGTAAAGTCAATGGATAGTTAACTCATGCCAGGTGTCTATTTGTCATCCTTGTTATGTATGTTTGGGAGTTGATATTATTTCCGAGAATGTGTCATGACAGAGCTCGTAAGTTGAGAAGGTCATCTGGAAGGCTGAAATTATCGTGTAAGGAAAATATTTTTTTGCTTGATTGAATATCAATTAGTTTGACTTGAAATGTACCATATAGGTGTTTTGATCTAAAACTGTGCAGTCCATGTTCTGGTATCCCTATGATAATATAGTGCTTGTAATACTAAGATCAGTATTGTCGATATATACATCGTGGTGCTCTGTCTAGTTGTGGATGTGTTTTTAAGATTTTGGTGATTCTCTAGCAGGTGGATAGGCCTAGTTACAAAGGAGACTCTGCCGAAATTTCTAAAAAGTTTAGGAGTTAGTCAAAATTTAGGGTCTTGAGGTAGGTGAGAAAAGACATTTATTATGTTAAGCATTTAAATCGGAATCTACTCCTCATTCGAGGACGAATGATCCTGGGGGGGAGAATGTAAGGCCCCGGAAATTTTTTTCCGAGTAATTTAAGATTTCGTCATGCTAAGGTAGGCTAAATTATTTTAATTCGTGTGCAAATAAGGATTTATGATATTATGGATATGTTAATAAGTGTATAAGTCTTATTATAAGTGATTTGGGGTCTAAGGAGAGGCCTAAGTCTAAGCCAAGTTGGAAAATTGCATATTAGACGAAAGTTGTAAATGAGTACGCATAAGGCCTCACTTTGAACGATCATATCTCCATATATATAAGGAGTTGTGTGAGGAAAAACCTATCAAATTAAAGCCCTTTGAGTCTATTTTCCAATGCAATAAACCCTTCATCATTTGGAGGTGTATACAGAAAGTTATTACCATTTTACTGGGAAGGTGTCACTCACGCGAACTTCGCGCGAACTTTGCGCGAGCTCGCGAGTTCGCATGTTTTTGCTGAGTATTCTGCCTCTGACGTGCAAACAACGTGCGAACTATGTGAAAGTTCGTGCGTCTGGAAGGTTTTAATACCCCAAGATCGGTTTAGAGTATTCCCAACTCATTTTTGGGGTTATGGCTTGCTCTCTCAAGGGGATTTCGTCCCAAACTTCATCCCTATGATCAAAGGTAAGGTTTTTAGAGTACTTTGAGTGATTTCTACCCCCTAACACTTATAATAACAAGGATTAATCTTCATAATCCTTAGATTTTCCTTCAAATCCTTGAATTCTTCAAGAACACCACAAGTGGGGATTCTTAATATTCTTACTACAAGAGGTATGCCTATCATCTCTAAGTACTCTATGGTGATTATTCTTGTAAGATATATACATTAGAACTCATGGGATGGTGATTGGGAGCCAAAGGTGCCTAACCTAGGTTGTGTTGGTATTGTAGAGGTTGTGATATGGGTCATTGAGGTATGATTCTTGGTATAATAGTATTATGTATGTATGCATGTGCAAATAGGGTTGTGGGAAGATTGATGAACATAAATAGGTAAAGATTGGGTTTGGGAACGAAGGAAAATCTTGTAAAAGAGAATTAAAAATCAAATGCTCATTTGATAAAATGCTCAAATGAGCTAGAGTTATGAATATCTTTCTAATTTTTGCTCAATTTTGCTATGTCTCAAAATAGATTGAAGTTGCTAGAATTTTCGGAACGTTGTAGTAACTTAAGGAAAAGCTCTTTGAGGTATGTATGGCTAACTTTGACCTTTGCAAAATCACCTTGTTTGGTGTACGAATATTTGGTATGTGATATCTACGTGGATTGTTTGTGAAATTCTTGTGATTTGCTTGATTTGAGTGTTTGTGGTTAAGTCTCCCGATATAATGGTGCAAGGAATTGGCAATAAACTAAATATGTGATTGTGAAAGAGTTATGTGGTAAGAGTTGAGAAACAAATGATGGAAGGAAATCGTAAATGATGCAATTGGAACAACTGTGGTAATAACATATTTGGCTTGTTGTGGAAAATTATTGTGGTGACTTAAATTGCATATGAATTGTTGAAAATGATGGAAAATGGTATTGATGGTTATGGAAACTTATAAATTGTTGTGGTTGTTCTTAAGAAGTGTTGTTGTTGATCTTTGTGAATTGTTGATTGTTGTTGTGTTGTTTGTGAATTGTAACTGTACGGTGGGATCGGGTTGCGCGCCGCAACACAAAGTAATAAGGTATGGGTTGTGGTGATAAGGGTGGCCGAGGTAATAAGGGTGGAAAGTGATCGAAATCACTATTGAAATGAAAATATGAGAAAAATTGTGAAATCATTGATGTGATAATGTTGAAGGGGAAAAAGGAGAGATTGTAAACTTGTTTGGCTTGATTGTTCCTTTTCTTGTGTATTTGATTTTTTTTGTTTATATTATTGTTACCTACTTGTGTATGGTTTGAGTTTACTTGGGACAAAGTTTGTTCATACATACCAGTACAATTCAAGTGTACTGACGTCCCTTTTGCCGGGGGCGCTACATTCGTGTCATGATTGTAGGTGGATCTATAGCAGGTACTCCAGTCCATCGACCGTAGCTCCTCATCACTTCCTGTCAGCTGAAGTGGTGAGCCCCTTTCCTTCTGGGGCCCTGCGTGTCTCACGTCGCTTCTGTTCTTTCCTTTTGGGATCTTGTTTTGATATTTGTAAAAAGGTATAGCCGGAGTCTTGTTACCGGCAGGTACTATATTATTCCTTTTCATCTTTAGAGGCTCCGTAGACAGGAAAGTGGGTTATGAACTTATGTAAATATGTATTTTGTATGTTTGGGCGATGTAAGTTGTAAACCACGCAAAGGACTACGTATGTATGTATGTTTTGTAAAAAGTGTTTCAATTATAAATGGCTATTTCACTTGGTTAATTAGTAATGAAAAATACGGGATAACACGTGGGACAGAACAGGCACCCAGGTCCGCTTGACTGGGGATACCTGGTCGAGCGCCGGTCATGTCCCTCGAACTTGGGGCATGACACGAAGGATCAGATGTCAAGGTCATTTCTTATCTCTCCTCTGTAAGAAAGCGGGGATTATCTTTATAGAAAAAATCGGAGGGTCCAATTTCTCGTCATTAAGGCATTTTAGAAGATCATCTCGAAGTCTCGAGGCTACAAGGCTGTGATCGAGTTTCCTCCCTCGAGGTTCGTTGACGCCCGACCTAGGGACAATGTTGGTCGTGGTCATGATGGAAATGGGGAGTTCCCAAGGCAAGCAGCAAGTACTGGCAGAGCCTAGTATCATCTAGTTGTCCCATCCCCATATCTTTGCAATTAATGCTTGTTGTACTATGATAGAATTCCCCTCATATATAAAGGGGATCCTTGTCATTTTGTAAACCTCTGTTGCTTTAGTTACTGTACACGAAATATACAAGAACATTGTCTTTGCTCTCTAACATACTCTCTTGATATTATTGCTTTTATCTATTATCTTTCCATTTGTTCATCATTTATTGCTTATCATTGTCCATAAAGAGCCTTCGTTGATTTTATTATAACTGTTAGCCGCACCTCGATCACCCTCGATAGCTCACAGCTGAGCCCTGGAATCTACCTCGAGGTCCCCGAATTGACAAGCTCGAGGCCTCGATTAACAGCCTATATCATCCTATCCAAACTTTTTTTTCGTTTCTAAGTCCCATAAACATAGCATCAACTGCTTAGCAACTAGCATGAAAATAGATCACGTATTTTTAGAGTCCCGTCGTCAAATATAATTGTTATTATTATTTTTACGGTAAACATCTTTATTCTCCATTAATTTTTACTCCTAAAATATAGAATTTTAAATTGAAATTTTGGATTTTAGTCTACAACTTAAGAAAGGATAAATTGAGGTTTTGAGCATCGATTTCGACTTTGATTTGAAAATTAAACACATATTTAAACTTATAGGGTTATGGATAAGCGGGATCTACCAATAGACTAGGACTTCGACCATGTCGCACCGAGTTGACTTTTGTTGACCTCTTAGAAATTGATTAAAGATTGAAACTTTATTATTTTGAATTAATTTTTATGATATTATTTGACTTTATTAAGCGTTATTTGGTTAGATTTGAGCCAGTTGTAGGTAATTTCAAAAGAAAAGGACGTTTTGGAGGGTTGACTTGGCTTTCAACAATAAGTATCTTAACTAGCCTTTGTTGGAGGGAATCTACCTTAAGAAGTTGACCTTATTGTTGATACCCAATTTTTCCCTGTAATTTTTTTTATATCCAAAATACTTTCAAAATAGCATATGTATGCATATATAAGTCTGTCCGAATGTTTTAGTATTTTTCCTAATTTTTTTAAAGATTTTCAAATCAATTTATTGCCCTATTTTAGAAATACAAAAACCAATAATTATTCTTCAAATTATTATTTTGGTGATTAATTTATTTTATTTTCATATTTATCCCAAAATATAGCTAAGGTAATTTTTACAAATTTATTTAGTTTTTTAAAGCTAAATTGCATATAATTGCAATATTAGCATATTTTAACAATTAATTACGTTTATAATTACAAATTTGATTCCAGTATTTTTAGTCTAATATTTATATATTATTAACTAATTTAGCACCTTTAATTTATTTTTAGAAATTATTTTACTATTTTTATAAAAAAAAAAGGAAAAAATTGGCTATTTAAAATCTAGCCCTATTTCATTTTAATTTTAGCCCAAATTGACCCCTCATTTAACCCCAGTTTTAATCTCAATTGGACCAGCCCAAATCCTAAATTAACCGCCCATGACCCAATTAAAAATCTGCCCCGCTCCATCTTTTGATCCAGGCCGTTGATCATTTTGATCAACGACCATGATTCCCCCTTGCCTTTTTAATTTCCCAAACACCCTAACCCTAAGCTTTGAGGTCAGACCTCGAAGGTCTTCACTTAGACCTTTTCCTATTCAAGAATTCAGGGTCATCTCCGGCCTTGCTCCGGCGTATACTGGTCTTCTGAGCCTAATTCTAACTTCTCCGACTCAGGTCAATGACCTTTCAAAGCCTTTCTCATTCTAGGGTTCTTCTGAAACCCTAACCCTTTGAGGTTTTTCTCCAATTCTTTTTAGATTTGTTGTGTATCTATGCTCTACTTGAGTTTTCAAATGATTTCCCTAACTTTTATTTTGAAAATTACTTTTGAAACCCTTCTTTTCCAATTTAGGTTTTTTGGAAAATGTTTAAGTGTTTTATGATTTTTCTTCTTTGTTATTCGTGTGTTTGCCTCTGCTATTTCTCGTATCATCTTTTGTATATTTCTTACTGTGTTTTCCTATACTATGGTCTCGTAGACTTCTCTACTATATTCTTTATCGTGTCCTTATATGTTTATCTTACTGTGTTTTCCTATATGCTTTTCTGCTATACTTTTCTGGTGTTCTTGTGTTCTTCTACTGTATTTTCCTGCTAAGTTTTTAAGTTTCTTTGTTTGCCTTCTACTGAGCCCTGTTTAAGTTTCTTCTAAGCATGCTTTTTCTACTATTCGTATCAGTATTTGCCATTATGTTCTTTGAATCTTTCTACTGTGATTGCATGTTACTTTGCTATCATATTCTTCATAAGTTCTGTTGTTGAAGCCTGTCCTTTTCTGAAACTTCTAAACATGATTTTGATTCAATTGCCTGCCCTTTCATCCTTGCTTTATGGTTTGCTTGAACTAGGGTTTCATTTCGAAAACCCTAGCTCTGTCAGTCTAACTTTGAGTCTCTGAACTAAGTTTACACCTTTGTTTTCATACAATGTTAAACCTTTTGCTAAACTCTTCTACACTGGATTCTTTCTACTGATTTTACAAGGACATGACAAGTTTCCTTCATATTTAACGTGTATGTATGCTTTTATATGTGATGAATCTTACTTCAAAAAGGTTTACAAACTTGTGATTGATTCAAAATTCCTTTTAAATAGGTCTAATTGATTTGTTTGCTCATTTTCCTTAAGTTAAAGATCTTTCCCATCTTTCTGACTAGGTTCATTCATACAAAATCTCTGGCCCCAGATTTCTTGGCTGTTAATTGATTTTCTTTCCTTAAATTGTACAACCTGTATTTCAAAGACCTTGTCCTTAAATAGCCTTTATGTATTTGCCCCTAATTTACTACTTTGCACAAAGTGTTTGATTAATTTCTTTCCTCAATTGGTTTTACCCGTTTGAATCTGAATACCTTAATTAAGGGAAGCCTTGTGTAATTGATTGAAAATCAGTTTTTCAGAATATTTTATTACCTTATTTCCTCATGACTTTCACACTATAAATACATGACTCTTTCTTTCACACTAGACACGATTTTAATAATCCTCCACTACTAAAATTAACAATTGTTTTGAACTCTTACTCTCACACAAGAGAACTCTCTCTTCTTGTCTGCATTCTGACCTTCATAAGACTACTGCTTTTCCTAGTTGTTTCCTTGAAACCGGTATGTCCTAATTCTAATTAACAGCATCACTACAATGTGTTTACTTACAGCTTTCTACATCTCTATCTCTTTACTACTTCTGCAGGTTTAAATACTTAAACTAGCATGTTGATTTCTTTTGTTTGTTTCTGTTATGAACTCCTCTTCCCCATTCCCTTTATGTGTTTTGAGTTACAGTTTAAAATATGAAAATATGCAATTTATTGTCTATGGATTAAACTTGATCCCTCAGGGAATCCTAACCTCTAAACAATATGTCCTATTAGGCTTATGGGTGTGCCAGCATCTCTCATTGTTGGGTTATCCCCATTAGCTTGCATTTATCTCTTGCAATTCCACATTCCTTATATCCCTATGTGTACTGTTTCCTTTTCCCTTTTCCCTCTTGGAATTCTGCACTTGCACTCTCCCTCTTAGTTCTTAAGTTCTTCCCCTACCCCCCCCCCCCTCTTGTGAGCCTTGCCTTGGGACTTTGAGTTCCCTCTGAACTTGGATACCTGAGGGATGGCCCTTCCACACTGCACTTTGGTTTAATATGGTGATACATTTGGGTGTAAGCACTGCCTAGAGTTCTTAAGAAGTTCTTAGGGAACTCTGACACACCTAAATGGTAGAAAGGCTTTGAACATTGATCTTTGGAGTTGATTTACTTCATACTTCAAATAGGAAGTCTGAATCAGACTCTCCTTGGTTGTAATTTTTAATTTCTGATGTATTTTTCTTTACTTTATTTTCTTTGTACTGTAATAACTTTGTAATACCTTTGGGGATGATTAGTGAAAAGGGAGGGATAACCATGCATGTATATAGGTAGATAACTTGCCTATAGGAATTTCTATTTTCTGCATTTTTTTTTTCATATAATTACCATGCCTATAAGACTTATGCATTTTTCATATAGCTACCATGCCTATAAGACTTGTGCATTTTTCATATATCTGCCATGCCTATAAGAATCATGCAATTTTTATGTAGTTACCATGCCTATAAGACCTAAGCATTTTCATGTAGTTACCATGCCTATAAGACCTATGCATTTTTATAGTTACCATACCTATAAGATTTCCGCATCTCATTTAGCTACCATGTCTATAAGATTTCTGCATCTCATTTAGATACCATGACTATAGGAATCCTGCACTTTCATGTAGAATATTATGTCTATAGCTTCTACACACGCACGTAAAAAATATGCCTATAGGTCTTTTCTGATTCTTGCTTACCCGTTTTCACTAGGCAAACTTGTCTATAGATCCTAATAACAAAAAGTGTAAACAGATAGCACACAATGATTAGATATCATATTATAGGATTTCTGCACTTCTCTATGTCTATAACAGTTTTTAAAGTCAACAAACACGTAAAACACATGCCTATAGGGGTTCTAATCAAAATCTGAATCGCCTCATTCGTTTGCAAGTTTAAACTGTCAGTAGTAATGCATTATCAACTGTAGAACTTGTACTCCTTCTGTTAAAACTGACAACCTTTTCCTAAATCAATCTGCAATCAGCTTACCTCTTATTTCTGAAACTAGTAGATATCATGCCTATAGGTTCCATCTAACACTTAGGCAACCCTTAGATTAAACTTATAATCTGAATCAAAGTTTATTAACTACAACCAGCAGGCATGCCTGATTCGGGCTTCTTACCTGAACTATGTAATAAATCAGTCTTCCTCAACCTCTTTAAGTTATAATTAGACCTTAATCAGTACGTGCAAGATATGCTAAACTATATGCTTTCTTTGATCTATGGAGGTCCGTGTGAGCCTTATTTGTTTGTGTGCTTTCCCCCAATTTGCTACATATGTGTTTCGATTGTCTCCTTAGAATTTTGTCCTTTTAAAATTATAAAACCTCATACCCCTTTTCTTTTAGGAATAGTAGTCCTAAATACCTCCGGGACTGATAGGATTGGGGCGGATAATTGCATGCAATATGTAAAACAAGACCATTTCGCGTTTAATACCTTAACGGGGTGGGAAATGGTAGATATGGATATGATGACCACGCGATAACACCATGTGTATAAGTGATTACCGGGTGTTGTATGGGGTGATCCATATTATTTATAAACCTAGGATCCCTCCCCCCTCTCTTTACTTGTTTATTTTCAAATTTCAAACTGTTTTATTCCTCAAAATTCAGCTTTCCTTCCGTTTCTTTTAACTTAATCAAATTTGTAACCATTATGTGAAATCTCCTCTTATTTGAAAATCTTGGTCGGGAACCACACTAGTGGATTTTGAGGGGTGCCTAACACCTCCCCCTCGGGATAATTTCAAGCCCTTACCTTATCTCTGGTTATTCAAACAAAAACCCTTATTAGTATCCTAATGCACTTTAATCATTAGGTGGCGACTCTTTAATTCTCTTAAACCCAATTCCCAAAAGGGAACGAGTTATCCTCCCAAATGTCCCAAATATCATAAATCTGATTTCGTGAGAAAAAGGGAGTGCGACACTTATTTGATTATTTTCTATATTTTGGAAGCATTGTATATGTATGATTGTGAGCGTACATAAGAGTTCATGGGCTATTAATTCTCGGCTAGATTTTTAGACTATTTTATGCCATGATTTGACATCATATGTTATTTATGACTTATCTTTCTTGTATGACTATGTGGTCTCTCTTTGTCATGATAGAAACTATTCATAGCATTTGTTCTACCTATTTTAGTCGTAGTCATACTGTTAACTTTCCTACATCTTTGTATGTATATCTCTCATGTCCATACATTTCCTTTCTACTATTTATGACGCATGTGTATACATTTTCTATTGGAGACTCTCTTATGGACTGGGATTGAGGCACATAAGTTATCTGTGCATTTGGTATGTTTAAGGCATGTGAGTTATCAGTGTCAACATTATTATTATGAGCACGTGAATTGTCCATGCATCATATCAATTTTGATTCATCCCTCTATAGTAAGGTGATCACCCATTATATCTTGTATCTTGTGTATGCAGATTCGTTGGATACTTAGGGAGTGTCGATTTTTTGGAGCAAGTCATGTATAGACATTATAGACTCTTATAAATGGAGTTTATAATAGTGTTATGTGATCCATATCATCTTTATATGCTGATTCGATGAATTAATGTGAGTCCTGGTAATTTCTTATCCGAAAGCATGATATTGTTTTTGTTAATTGTTTTATATCTTCTTATTTGCTATTTCTAATAGACTCTAGTTATATTTGTTTATGGACTGTTAGGTTATGATAGTAATTAATATTTGACCAATCTCACCATTACTTTGCCGAGGTTAGTCTTGATACTTACTGAGTATATCGGATTGGTTATACTCAAACTACACTTTTGCATATTTTCAGATGTTGGCACTAACAGAGATGAGGAGTAGATCATTGTGGTGCCAGGAGACTAGAGGTAGTGTAGCATGTTCTTCGGAAGACCTCAAAGTCATCTTCTTTTACTATTTTGAGACTATTGTTTATTTCAAAAAATGTTGTATTTATTCAGGCTATTGTATCTCGACACTCTTAGAGCTCATGTACTCATTGACACCAGTTGCTGGAGGGTGTATTACGTTTTTTCACTGGTTGGTGTTGTTCTATACTTATTTATGTTATAATCCCTATTATACTTGTTATATTGCTTCAATACTGTTATATATTCGGTTGCTATATGATTGGTTTGCCTAGATGACGTGTTATGTGTCATCGCGATTATTTAATGAGATTTCAGATCGTGACAAGGCATAATTAACTTTACTTGAAAATCGTGAATTATTCAGATGTATAGTTTGAACACCTGAAGGAATAAAGCCATTGGGAGTATATATGGTTTTTGTGCAAAAAAATGATAAAACTAAAGTCGTTAGATATAAAAGCACGACTTGTAGCACAAGGATTTCTACAAAGGTCTGACATTGATTATCTGTAGACATATTCGTCTGTGGTGGATGCAATCATATTCAGGTATCTAATAAATTTGGCAGTTCATGAAAAACTTGATATGCGTCTGATGGATGTTATCACAACTTTTTTGTATGGCACATTAGACAAACAAATTTATATAAAAATTCCTGAAAGGTTTAAAGTTCCTGAACATATAAAAGGTTTTGGAAACTTGTTCGATAAATCTTCAAAAATCATTATACAGATTGAAACAATCAGGACGAATGTGGTATAATTGCCTGAGTGACACTTACTAAAAAAAGGGTGTAAGAATGATCCAATTTGTTCTTATGTCATTATAAAAAGATGTGGATCTTAATTTGTTATATTCATTGTGTATATTGATGATCTAAATATCATAGAAACTCCTTAGAAACTTCCAAAAGCAGTAGACTGTTTGAAGAAAGAATTTAAATGAAAGATCTTGGAAAGACAAAGTTATGTTAGGTCTATAAATTGAGTATATGAAATATAAAATTTTTGTCCATCAATCAACAAACACTTAAAAGATCTTGAAGCATTTTTATATAGATAAAGCACATCCACTGAGTACCTCGATAGTTGTGAGAGTACTTTATATAAAAAAGATCTATTTCGGCATCGTAAAAATGATAAAAAGCTTCTTGATGATGAAACGTTATATTTTAGTGCAATTAGGGCACTAATGTAACTTGCAAATAATACTCGACCATATATAAATAATACTCGACCATATATAAATTTTGTAGTAAATTTATTAGCAAAATTTAGTTTCTTTCCAATAATAAGACAGTATAATGGTTTAAGCATATATTCAGATACCTCCAAGGGACTACTGATATGTGATTGTTTTATCGTTATGAATCCACTTCATAAATGATTGGTTATGTAGATGCGGATTATTTGTCTGCTCCATATAAAGTTCTCAAACAAGCTATCTATTTACTTATTGAGGTATAACTATATCATGGTGTTCAAAAAAATAAACATTAGCTGCTACATCTTCCAATCATGTAGCAATAACAACTATTTATGAAGTTAGTCGAGAATGTGTATTGTTAAGTGACTCGACACATTCAAGAATTGTGTGATTTTTCTTGAAAGACAAAGATTCCAACAATATCGTATGAAGATAATTCTGCTTGCAGCTCAACTAAAAGGAGGATATATTAAAGGGGATAGAATACATCATATTTCACCAAAATTCTTTTTCACGCATAATTTTCAAAAAACGTGAGATGGATGTCAAACATGTCCGCTCAAGTGATAATCTAGAAGATTTGTTCACTACAACATTGACTACACCAATATTTGCGAAGTTAAGGCACAAGATTGGCGTATATCATTTTTGGGATATCGAATGATGTTTTCATTATGGGGAGTATAATATGTGATGTACTCTTTTTTCCTTAACCAAGGTTTTATCCTGATTCATTATTTCTGATAAGGTTTTTAATGAGGCAGCACTTAAAGCATATTACAAGATATATATACTATTTTCCTTTAACTAAACTTTTTTTTACTAGGCTTTTCCTAATAAAAATTTAGTGAGGTGCATTATCTTTTAGATGGACATTTAAGGGGAGTGTTACAAATAAGATGAATGCATGTGGCTGATGAATGCATTTATCTGTCCATTTAACTTACATTGTATCCATGTACTCATTCAATAGAATATGTATTGTAACTTTTAAATGTATTTATATAGATAGGAATATTTTGACCCTAGTTAGTAGACACTTACAAAGAGAAATAACAAAATTATTTTCCCTCTCTTTCTTGTGTTCATTTCTTGTGCAATATTTTATATTTATGTCACGACCCAAAATTTCACCTTGAGGATCATGATGGCACCTAGTTCCTAAGATTAGGTAAGTCTAACACATAACAAGATCAATAAAAAATACAAACTTAAATATTAATAAAAAACTGAAGGGTGCCATAATATAACCATTAACGGAATGTTATAATCATAAATCACAAAAACTCGATAATACGCAATCATAAGCTCTACAAGAAATACATATTAAATCTCAATATGTATATCACTGTTTGAAAGATATAAACAGTAATAAAATAACAAATGATGGTGACTCAGAGGCCTGTAAATGGAACAATCGGTATACCTTGAAATCTCCACAACAACTCGGATCAATCCACTAACGACCAAAACACTCTGAAGTACCTAGATCTGCATAAAAATATGCAGAAATATAGTATGAGTATACCATAATCAGTACCGAGTAAGTATAAAGACTAACCTTGATGGAGTAGTGATGAGGTTTAAGTCAAGATACTCACTAGTCAAATAACTTGTGTAGACAGGGGTAGATATAAGGTTATAGGTACGGGTTCAATTGAACCCATAACTTTCGATGCGAAGTATAAATTCATGTTTAAAAATTTATTAGAATTTTAATAAATAGTAGAGATGAACCCATAACTTTAATATTATAGTGGGTTCAATGCTAAAAACTTAAAAGTTTAACCCATAAAATTTAAATTCTAGATCCACCTCTGTGTTCAAAATATCAATATAAAACTAACAACGAAAAATATAATAAATAAATAGAAACAAAGAATGAGCATGTGATAACATGGCAAATTAACCAAATTATGTGAAACACAAATTGAAATCATTGAAGTAAAACAATGACATGTTGACATCATCAAACCGTTGCAAGACAAGAATAACATCAAGAATCACTCCGAAGTACTACATAACATAATCACAAATCACCCTTATGACGCCGTGTGAGCTTCACATTTAAAAGTGTTTTCCTTATATAGCTTCACGCGCATAAGCCCTCTTATCTCGCTGCGTGTGCATCACAATGAAGTATTTTTACTAACTTGCAACATGTGCAAAAATCCCTTATCTCACCACATGCACATCAATTCACACACCACATTTATGTCGCTGCATGCGTATCTCACAAAACACAATAATCAACCACACTACATGTGCACATATTCCATCATATCACCCAAACAATAATATCAAAACCATATCAATACATAATCATGGCTCAACAACAATATGAACAAGAATCAGAATAATAACAGAAGGGTATGAAAAATAACAAGAGAGCTTCACATAACAAATAATTTTAGTTCAACGCATATTAATAGCCTAAGATCTAATACGATCAATGATCATACATACCCCCGTGTACACACTCTACACCTCATGAATATGTCGTTCCACATAATACAAATAATGAAATTAGATCAAATCCTCAGGGGAAGTGTAACGATCCGATCAATCATTTTGAATACCGGCACTCCGTTTAGCAGTCGAAGGCCATGAACAGCTTCATTTCGGGTATCATGACTTGTCCGCATGGTTGAAACTTAAATTCAAAAAGATCGGAGAAGAAATTAAGTGAAACTTCTCATTTCAGAAGCATAAAGTTGAAAGAATGAACTAGGATTGGAATTTTGAGTAAACGACCTCAGAATCAGGATCTGAAGGTTCCAGTAGGTTCGTATGATGATATCGGACTTGGGCGTTTTCCCGGTTTGGGTTTTGTATAACCCAAAAGCATTTTGGCGCCTATTGTGGAAGTTAGCATTTTAGAAGAAATTTCATAAGTTTGGCTTGAAGAACATTTCAGTGTTATCAATGTCTGCTTGAGATTTTGAGACTGTGAATAGCTCCATATGGTGATTTTGGACTTGGAGGGAGATCGGAAGTGAAATCGGAGGTCTGTAGGTCATTTTGGAGCCATTTGGCTAAAGACACAAATTTGAAGGTTTTTGAGAAGTTTGACCGGAGGTTGACTTTTTGATATTGGGGTCAGAATCCAATTCTGAAAGTTGGAGTACGTCCGTAATGTCAAATATGACTTGTGTGCAAAGTTTGAGGTCAATCGGACGTGATTTGATAGGTTTAAACATCGAAAATAGAGGTTGGAAAGTTCCAAGTTCATAAAGCGTGGATTGGGGTGTAATTCATGGTTTTAGCATTGTTTGTTATGATTTGAAGCCTCAAGCAAGTTCGAAATATGTTTTGGGACTGGTTGGTATAATTGGTTGGGGCCCCGGGGGCCTCGGGTGAATTTCGGGTGGTTAACGGATCAAAAATGGGATTTTTAAAGAGCAAAGGCTGCTGGTATCTGGTATTACCGCTTCTGCGGAAATGGGACCGCAGAAGCGTCCCCGCAGGAGCGGAGATAAAGTCGTAGAAGCGGACGAGGGCGAGGGCAGCCAGGACCGCAGAAGCGACCCTTGTTCTGCTGAAGCGGAGCCGCAGGAGCGTATAGGGAACTGCTGAAGTGGAGGAGAAGGTTTTGGGGAGGACCTCAGATGCGGTCAAGTTTCCGCAGAAGTGGAACCGCATCTGCGATGGTGCGATCGCAGGAGCGAAAAGGTGGGGCATGAGGGGAAGGCGCAGAAGCGGCCATCAACCGCAAAAGCGGTATCCGCAGAAGCAGAAATAGCACCACTGAAGCGAAAAGTGCTGAAGGCAGAAGGGTTATTTTAAAAGTCGGATTTTATTCATTTCACTCATTTCTCCCACTTCATTTGGCGATTTTTGGAGGGTTCAAGAGAGGATCTTCATCAACCATGCTAAGGTAAGTTTTTCCCATCCATTATGAGCTAAATACATTAATTATGTATGGATTTAGGCATGAAAATTTGTGTAAATATTGGGGTTTTGGTTAGAAACCTAAAAATTATAATCTTGGATTTTAGCCACGATTTTGAGTATGGAATTAGGAGAAAATTATATATTTGAGTTCCTAAGGTCATGAGTAACCTTTATATTTGAAAAAATTTCGGATTTCGGGCACGTGGGGCCGAGGGCATTTTGGTCAACTTTTCGTTCGAGGTTAGGAATTGTTATAAATTGGGTTGTAAAGTATAATTGAGCATATATTAATGGATTTATATGATCGTTGGCTAGTTTTGGAGCATTGTGCGTTGGTGCAAGCCTTCGGAAGGATGTAGAATGCCGGTTGCAAGTCTTTGGAGCGAGGTAAGTCTCCTTTCTAATCTTGTGAGGGGGAATTTACCCCATAGGTGAAGTGAATGATTAAGTGCTCCTATTTGTGGGGGATACGTACGCACGAGGTGACGAGAGTCTGTGTGTAGCTACTATTATGCTATTGTCCGGGTAGTTAGGACCCATCAGCATGTTATACTTAAATTAATTATGAACCCATCGATGACTTGAATTGTTTAAACCACCTTTGATTAGTAAACAAATTTAAAAGAGATTAAACATCATTCCTGAATTGTTAAACAGAGAATTGGCTTATTTGGATAATCATTTCCCGATAAAATTCTAATTGGCTATCTGACCATATATCTTACGTGTACTCGCATCGCATGAATGATTCGCGAGTGGGGTAATAAATCACATTAAATTAATAAATGGATTTCTAAAAAGACTTAAGCTTCGTTTTTCTCAATTTACTAAAGAGAATTGGCCTTTCTTGGATAATTGCTCCATGTTGACTTCTTGACTGATTGTCTGTCTGTGTGTCTTTATTTTGGAACGGGCCGAATGCCTCGGCAGATTAATAGATGCATCTATAGGCGCGTCGTCGACCCTCGGCAAGTGCACATTTATTTCTGTTGGAGCGGGCCGTCGAACTCGACATGATTTGCGCATGTTTGTATTGCTGCCTGCACTCATTTGAGCTGTTTTATGCCTCACTATGGCTCGAGATCATATTGTTAATAATAACAAGAAATCTAAGGGACTTTCCTATGAAAGAATTATGTGTTTACCCACTTCCTCTATCTGAATAAAAATCATGTTAGATAATAAATCCACTGTTTGATATGTATGTTGAGAATAAATAATCGTTGGACCATTAGAGTGTGTCAAGTTGACCATCTCGTCTCTACCCCTTCGGGATTAGGCGGGACACTCACTGAGTACACGTTGATTACGTACTCATACTACACTTCTGTGCATTTTTATTGCACAGGTACATGCTACTTTAGCGGCCTACTGGGCGCAGCAGCACGGACGATTCAGGGACTAGGTGAGTTGCAGCATACAAGGTGGCCCGCAGCTTTTAAAGTCCCTTCCTTGTAATTGTATTTCCTTTCTGTACACTGTATTCCGGACAGGTGTTGTGTTGTATTTATATCATTGCTAGTAGTTTCTCATGTACTTGTGACACCGGATTTTTGGGAGGGCTTATAACGAATTCGTTCTAATCGTTATCATTTAAATTTGAATTCAAGATGTGAACTTTTATTTATAAAAATGGAAGGAAAAACCTTAGGTTTTCAAAAGTATTAAAAGAGCAATTAATTGATAAGTTAGTTGGCTGGCCTGACAGAGGTGTCTGGAGCCACCATGACCCTTAGTGGATTTTGGGGCGTGACAACATGGTATCAGAGCAATAGGTTCCCGTCGGTCTCACGAGTCATGAGCAATTCTAGTAGAGTCTCGCGGATCGGTACGGAGACGTCTGTACTTATCCTCGGGAGGCTGTAAGACTGTTAGGAGTACTTCCCTTCTTGATTTCCTTATCGTGAGGTTCTATTCCTTTGAGGCTTATGCCTTTGATTCCTTCCTACTCAATATTACGCGACACGAGCGCTTGCTAGAAATTGAGAATTTGAAGAATTGAAATGGCACTACAAATGTGGTGCGGGATAATTTTCCTGGTGTAGTTAATTGGACTATTATAGTCACTTTATGGAAGGGTATTCTATTGGTCAGCTCAGTAACAGAACTTCTAAGAGCCTTGAGGCTAGGCATAGGTTGCCATGATGCTCGTGAGCGATTTTCTGCAGTGTTGTTGTGATGGTAGGTTGTTTGCCCACGTGTCGGGGCAGTGGATGAATTGAAGGGAGGTTTACTCAATGTGTAATCAAGGGATTCAGTATTTTATTTCCGGCAGGGGAAAAGGCAGTTGGATTAAGAATGGCCAGATGTGGGATAGTGAAAGTAATGAGACTTGCCATTTGCAAGCGTGGTGGAGCTTTTCTTCTATGATGGGGTATTGTGGTCCTATTGGAACGTACCAAGTTCATCGATGTTATAATCTGCTACAATTCGCCTTTATGGAAGGGTATTATGAAATAATATTGGAGGTACAACTGTCAGATATCGCATGATGCGGTGGTTTAAGATCGAATCAGAATTTCTAATATTGACGGCTCGATAAAGATGACCTTTGGAAAGGTTTAAAGTTAGCAGCAATGGTGGATTCAAGTTCCACGAAGATAGATTTTATTTGAGACAACAATTGAGCAGCAAAGTATGAGGAAGGATATGTGAGAATTCCAGGCGGTGTTTAAAATTTTTAGAAGGCCGAGTATGAGCGGCAAGGTCGAGTGACCGATTAAGGAGATGAGTTCTGCCAAAGTAGGAGAGTGGCGGATGTGTATATGGGCTTGGTAGTAGGAAGACTACGCGTCTTAAAGAGAGTTTGGATCGAACTGGGGATTTAATGATTGGTGATTGAAGCCTGCGGGTATGATGTGAAGTATGGGCTATTATGCGGCAGAAGATTGATATGGCGGAAAGGAGCTGCTTGAAGTGGAGGAGGGTGCAGCATAACCCTAAATTTGGAAGAATGTTGCCGCGCATTTAATTGATATCCGCGAGGGGCGAATGGACTTGTGCAACGGGAAGGTGAGCTCGAACTCAGGATGGGTTACGGGTGTCATAGTAAATGTACCCCGTGCAGCAGCGTGGGAAGATGTCGGGAGGTGATTCCCCTAGGTGGATTATTCCCTGTGAGCTGGTTAGCGGTCGCGTGGTTGGTGAAGCTTCTGCAAAGAATTATATTGTTCATTGAACAAAGAGATCGGTCGTGCGAATGTGGTTAATGATTCAGAATATGAAAGATGGGGATTTACAGGAAGATTCCAAGAAATTTTGATAACTTATGGCGCGAGGTTGTGTCAATAGGAGGTAAAAAGGTCGGGCGAACTCAAGAATGGTAAAGTAATGGTTTCAAGCTAAGTGGGAGAGTCCCACCGCTTGTGATTGGGCTGTATGACTAACTACTTGCGTGATTTCTGTTTATCAGCATATTGATGGATTATTTCAGCAAATGAATTGTTGGAGGCATGCGATGGTTGGCCTTATTGGCTTATGTCCGGACTTGGAAAAAGGTTCAGGATTTATGCCTCGTATGGTTATAAGTTTCAGAGGAAGTGATTTTCGCTAGGTGCCTCGCCGAGGGAGTATTCGTGTGTTATAAAATCTATTGAGTGAGATATGTTCGGGACTAAGTCAGAGTGGGTGGCTCTCAATAATGGTCCAAGTGAATTCAGAAGTAAAGTGTGGTGCCCGATGATTTCAAGCCTATAAGTACAGTTAAGAATCAAGATCTGTAGCAGCTTATTAGAAGGTGCCCAGAATGTTCTATGATGTGCTACCTTGTGGTATGGCATTTGAGAAATGTGAAATAATTCGTGAGATTAGAGACATCATGGTCTCGCAATTCAAGGTCACTCGGGGTGAGTGTAGAAGGAGTATGTTATGCGTGGAAGAGAATTAGTATTATTTCCAAAGCAATCAAGGATAAATTAGAGGGAAAGGGATTGATTAGCCATAGTTGAATTTGGCATGTTGGAGCCTATGGTCCGTTCATTCAGCGTGATCGAGTTATGCATTTGATTTGTGGCGGTACGTGTGAGGTTTGTCGGCTGCCGTGATTGATGATTTATCAGGGGCATTCTTCTGTTATGGCTCGTTAAATGAAAGTGGATTTCGAAAGGGCTATGGTGGCTTGGACCACTACTAGCAGATTTGCGTATCCTACAGTTATGGGAATTTAGCTGTGTGTTGCTATGATTCTCCTGAAGTGAGTTAAGTGAAAAGTTCGTATGTGATGAAGTGTTACAATATTAATGATTTCGGAGTTATGATGAAAAATCGTGTGCTATCGTATGTTGGCACGTTGGGTGCAGTGATTAGCATGGAAATACGAAGTGAGGATCAAGGTTGTAGTTCAGTGTTGACAAGGATGTCACGAGCTCGGATGAGCAAGGAAAGAGTTGGATGATTAAAGTAAATTGGTATTGTCATTAGCGTCCCCTGGGAGCGATGTGTTGTGAAAGAGGCTTTGCATCGTGGTTAAGGATTCTTGATTGCTTTTCAACGTTACTGCGTCCGGTGATTTAGATATGCGGACCCGTTACTTATTTCAGAAGATTGTGGGAGCGTGTCCCAAGGGAAGATTGTGTAAGTGTGACATGTAGTCGCTTGATTGACTAAATATTTAAGCAAGTATGAGTATTGTGGTAATAACATTTGTTTGAGAAATTATGCCTGGTTTGCACTTTGTTACTAGGTTATGAACTGAGGAGGTTGCTCCGGTTATAATGGTTGTTCTTATATGATACGAGGCAAAAGGGAGTTACTATGGACCTTTGAATGGTTATTAGCCAAGTGGGTGCAATCAGAATTCGGCTTGAGATCAATGGATTGATCTATATATGTGAACAGGGCTTTATATCAGGCCAGTTGTGTATGTTTCAGCGGGGTTCCCCATGAAGGGACAGTCGGGGTGTTATGTTTGTCATCAGCTATTCTAGGTAATGATGTGTTGTGACGTATAAGTTGTGAGACATCTTGAGAAAATTGCTTACGTGTTGAGGATGCGCGTAGAAACGATATGTTATGAGCAGGATGGCTTTCAGATTTGTGCTGTATATTGCACCTTAGTTATGCTTGAGTTTTGTAACCTATAGTGTTATGTGTTTTCTCAGGGATGGTATTATGCACTTAGCGTGCTTGCGATCGAAATTTGATATTTTTATTGTAATGAGCAAATTTAGCTCGAAGTGCAATCTCCTTATGTGAAATCTGTATGTGGATCAGGTGGCACGCCGCCATGGGTATATTATTTGGATCAGGTTGCGCGCCGCAACAGTGTGATGTGGAGTCTAGTTTTCTATATGCTATTCCCTTGTGTGTTCTGTTTCCTATCGTCTGAGGGAAGTCCGTATTGGTGCGGGGGATTGGTAATTCCTTCCGGAGTTCATTTTCCTGTTGCATTGTGTTCTAATTGGTAGCCTATTGGTGCATGGTAGCATCATATGATATTTTAACAATTTTTGGGGTGGCTTATTGCCTAAGTAGTTGTATCGGATGAGACGAGATCCCTTGATCTAGGATTCTGTGCAATCCAGCTGTAAGAGGTATGTTATGGAGATAAGACCATTATTGGGTTCAGAATGAGGTGAAGGCCTTGTCAGGAGTGTAGACCTAATGTTTTGTTGACTCGACAATTGATTATGAATGTTGGTATATATCTTCCATCGTGGCGGTATGGTAAAGGTTAGAGTAAGACCTGTATATGTCATGGGCTGCAATGGGAGCATCAGATTAGAAGGATTTTGACCACATTGATCAGGAAAGGTTATTGTGGCCCTACGAGTGGGAAATGCAAGGTGTGAATTCAACAAAGTTATGCAATAGTGTTTGAGTACAGCGCGTAGTGATTGATATGGTGATCGTATGTTGGAAACAGGCTTGGCATAGGATCCCAGATGTTGGAATCGGGCTCTAAGCCTTATTTGCTTGAATAAAAAGGGAATATCTTCATAATTTATCGAGCCAACGTACTCAGCTAAATTGTGGCAGCACAGGGAGGTGCAGGAGAAGTTAAACAGTGATTTCAGACTACTCCAGTATAGTTTTCAACACGTTCGAGGACGAACGTATGTTTAAATGGGAGAGAATGTAACGACCCGACCGGTTGTTTTGAATACCAGCTCTCCGTTCAGCAGTCGAAGGCCATGAAAAACTTTATTTCGGGTATTATAACTTGTCCGCATGGTTGGAACTTAAATTCAGAAAGATCGGAGTTGAAATTAAGTGAAAATTCTCATTTCAAAAGCTTAAAGTTGAAACAATGAACTAGGATTGGAATTTTGAGTAAACGACCTCAGAATTAGGATCTGAAGGGTCCAGTAGGTTCGTATGATGATATCGGACTTGGAAGAATGCCCGGTTCGGGTTTTGGATAACTCGGGAGCGTTTTGGCGCCTATTGTGGAAGTTAGCATTTTAGAAGAAATTTCATAAGTTTGGCTTGAAGAGCATTTCAGTGTTATCAATGTCCGCTTGAGATTTCGAGACTGTGAATAGCTCCGTATGGTGATTCTGGACTTGGGGGCGCGATCGGAAGTGAAATCGGAGGTCCGTAGGTCATTTTGGAGCCATTTGGCTAAAGATAGAAATTTGAAGGTTTTTGAGAAGTTTGACCGGAGGTTGACTTTATGATATCGGGGTTGGAATCCAATTCCAAAAGTTGGATTAGGTTTGTAATGTCAAATATGACTTGTGTGCAAAATTTGAGGTCAATCGGACGTGATTTGATAGGTTTAAACATCGGAAATAGAGGTTGGAAAGTTCCAAGTTCATAAAGCCTGGATTGGGGTGTAATTCATGGTTTTAGTGTTGGTTTTTATGATTTGAAGCCTCGAGCAAGTCCGGAATGTGTTTTGGGACTAGTTAGTATGATTTGTTGGGGCCACGGGGGCCTTGGGTGAATTCCGGGTGGTTAACGGATCAAAAATGAGATTTTTAAAGAGCAAAGGCTGCTGGTATCTGGTATTACCGCTTCTGCAAAAATGGGACCGCAGAAGCATCCCTGCAGGAGCGGAGATGAAGTCGCAGAAGCGGACGAGGGCGAGGGCAGCAAAGACTGCAGTAGCGGCCCTTGTTCCGCTGAAGCGGAGTCGCAGGAGCATATAGGGAACCGCTGAAGCGGAGGAGAAGGTTTTGGGGAGGACCGCAGATGCGGTCAAGTTTCCGCAGAAGTGGAACCGCATCTGCGATGGTGCAATCACAGAAGCAAAAAGGTGGGGCATGAGGGGAAGCTGCAGAAGCGGCCATCAACCGCAAAAGCGGTATCCGCAGAAGCGGAAATAGCACCGCTGAAGAGAAAAGTGCTGAAGACAGAAGGGTTATTTTAAAAGTCGGATTTTGTTCATTTCACTCAATTCTCCCACTTCATTTGGTGATTTTTGGAGGGTTCAAGAGAGGATCTTCATCAACCATGCTAAGGTAAGTTTTTCCCACCCATTATGAGCTAAATACATTAATTATATATGGATTTAGGCATGAAAATTTATGTAAATATTGGGGTTTTGATTGGAAACCTAGAAATTATAATCTTGGATTTTAGCCACGATTTTGAGTATGGAATTAGGAGAAAATTATATATTTGAGTTCCTAAGGTCATGGGTAACCTTTATCTTCGAAAAAATTTCGGATTTCGGGCACGTGGGCCTGAGGGCATTTTGGTTAACTTTTCGTTCGGGGTTAGAAATTGTTATAAATTGGGTTGTAAAGTATAATTGAGCATATATTAATGGATTTATATGATCGTTGGCTAGTTTTAGAGCATTGTGCGTTGGTGCAAGCCTTCGGAAGGATGTAGAATGCCAGTTGCGAGTCTTCGGAGCGAGGTGAGTCTCCTTTCTAATCTTGTGAGGGGGAATTTACCCCATAGGTGAAGTGAATGATTAAGTGCTCCTATTTGTGGGGGCTACGTACGCACGAGGTGACGAGAGTCCGTGCGTAGCTACTATTAT
>MU695558.1:49288-74689 GCA_026770625.1 Nicotiana glauca
GATGGCCCAAACGGCCATGCCAAAGCACAAAAGTATTTGAATACGTAAACTTCTGGTTTACGATATAGTGTGCTTCAACTGTACTAATTTTTGAATAGTATAAGTCAGAAGATAAAGTTGGTAACTTTTCTACAATGCTTTTCTGGGCAGAAATATTCTTTATAATACAAAGATATTCCATGTTCATTTCATTTATTGTCTCAACATGATACCCATTTCGGCGGATATCTATAAAACTCAACAAGTTTCTTCGGGACTTGGAGGAGAATAATGCATTGTCTATAATAAGTTTTGTTCCCTTAGACAAAAAGATAATGGCTCTTCCGGAGCCTTCAATCAAACTTATATTACCAGAAATTGTTGAAACATTTGCTTTTTCCTTATGCAAATAAGAAAAGTATTTCTGATCCCTGAATATGGCATGAGTTGTTCCACTATCAATAACACAAATATCTTCATGATTTGTCTTTGATCCAAACATAATTTGAAGATTATCCATATTCTGAGATACTTTCAAAATTTTTGCTCGAGATGGCAGAGTCTCGTGCTGATAAGTTATAAAATAAAGACTGTAATGTAAAGACAAGTATAGAGAGAGACTGATATATTATTCGAATTCAAACTGATGTACATAATGAACTGAAAACTCTTCTATTAATAGAAGAAAGGAAGCTGCTGTGTAAGCTGCTACTACAACCTGCTGTGTAAGCTACTATAAGCTGCTACTCCAAGCTGTTGTGTAAGCTACTACAAGCNTAATGTTTATCCATAACCGGATACTAAAAGGATAAACTTATTATACTCGGTATGCATAATCTTCTACCGGGGTAATGTTTATCCATAACCGGGTACCGAAGTGATAAGCTTCTTCAGGAGACTTATTTCCAATAGAGTACTAAATAGATAAACATATTTACGGCGGAGTCCCATATGGATAAGCTTCTTCAGGAATCTTATTTACAACGGAGTACTAAATGAACATCCATAATATAATATATTTATAACAAAAACATATTTTTTTCAAGATTACTTTTTCGTAAAAAGCTGAAAATAACTCCCTTGGCATGCCCAGGAAAGTCAATTTTCATACTCAAATCACCGGCGCCGGCGGTAGAATAGTACAAACCTTATTCTTTGGTGAAGGAATAATTTTGTCCCTTTTACTAATGAAATACAACAGACCGGTGCGTTTTTCTTCTTTCGTCCTTTTCTACCTTTCAACCTTTCTGGACATTTTCCCACTTTATTTACCAAAAATAGTACCATTAACTGGAAGCTTCAGAATATAGTCACTTTTAATAGAAAATTATTTAATTTCTCTTTTAATTTTGTATGTACATTTTAAAATAAAAGCTAAAAAGGGAATTATTTAGTAATATTGTTAGAAAACTATTTTTTCCCTTACAATGGAAGAGGTAAAAATATTTTAGTCACCGAACATTGAAAATAATTTAACTAACTAAAACTAGAAATAAGTAAAGAAATCACCTATTTTCCATGCAAACCTCAGATGGGACATATCTTTCTTGGTATCAAACACACCGTTAAAAGAATGCAACGTTACAATTATATTGTCTATCAAGGGGCTTAAAAAAATATTCTAACAAACTATATCATTACACAAAGCAATTAATCAGTATTTGAGGTCTTATGTTATAGGCACTTCAAAAACAATTGCTTGGTCGCATATATTTTCGTTTATTCTATTTTTTTCGATTATTTAATTATGTGAATAATATTGTAACTTATGTTAAATTTGTTTTTTTATTTTTTTGCAAATAGTTAAATTTACTATTATTTTATCAATATTGTAATCTTTTAACATGGAGTTATTTGTAAATCCATCTTTTCGTTTAAAAACTAAAGGATAACGGTAGGAAGGAATGACTTTTTTTAGGAAGGTCTTAAAAGAACAACAGAAACAATTCTTTTTGGTCAAAAGAAAATGGCAAAATACCTTAAAGTACCCTTTAAACTTGATTCAGATTATTAATATCCTCCTCAAATTATGCCCATTCTTAATTACACCCCCTACCCCCCCAACTTGGCATTTTGAAGGCGATTACCCCCCTACACGCTGATGTGGCAAAAATATGAGTGCACTCGCCTGCCCCGTGAATTTTTCTGTCTATGTGGCATTTTTTGAAAAATAAAATATTTTTTTACCTTTTTAAGAATATTACTTTTTTTGATAAATTTTTCGAATAAAATTTATAATAAAACTTGGATATAGCTACATTATTTAGGCTAAATATTTTTATTTGGCCAAAAATAATATAAAGTTTTAGTTAATCTTTTTTTAAATTTGACCTAAAAATAAAGATTTATACAATTGAAATAAATAGTCAAGACATCTAAAAGTTATAAAAAAATTTATGATAGTCCTCGAGAGACGGAGTTGCTTGGTCACCTGAAAATAAAGGCAGCCTACAGCCCTCTCGCCTTTCAAATAGTCCCCTAGTGAGAGTTTACCTGAACT
The DNA here is from genome assembly GCA_026770625.1 of Nicotiana glauca. Taxonomy (NCBI): domain Eukaryota; kingdom Viridiplantae; phylum Streptophyta; class Magnoliopsida; order Solanales; family Solanaceae; genus Nicotiana; species Nicotiana glauca. The sequence continues at coordinate 51,768 of MU695558.1, forward strand.
CAGGCAGCCTCCAAAATTTGTTTAGAAAAATAAAGACAGCCCTAAGGAGTCATAGATAGAACCTGAATGAGGATACGCTCGAACTCGGATTGCCCCTAGGCTAAAATAGCTGAGAGAGCATTTAAATTGATCTGAAAGCAAAAATAGCCCTGAGGCTTTATTAATAATTCTAGAGTAGGAACTAGCTTGGGCTCAGGTAGCCCGAGGGCCAAGGAGTCGGGTGAATGACCCGTAATTGTAATAGCAGAGATCCTCGAGATTGGGTACCATCTCGAGACTTAGGTTTATATGGATAGCTCCTTAGAGCTCATAGGTATAGTAATGGAGATCCTTGAGATCGGGCATCATCTCGGGGATTGGTTGACCCCCTTTTTGGAGTCCATTCTGTAGTATCAAAGGTCCTTGAGATCAGGCACCATCTCGAGGCAAAGTTGGTGTCGACAGCTCCTTAGAGCTTATATTCACTTGAAAGAGATCCTCAAGGTTGGGCACCATCTCGAGGCTTAGATTGATATTGATAGCTCCTTAGAGCCTATAGTTATGGTAGTAGAGATCATCGAGATTGGGCACCATCTCGAGGGTTGATTGATAAGGGAATCTTTGACCTCTCGAACGTTGTATGATAGCGTCACTCGTATGGCACGACCATGAAGCGCCCAGGATGGTTCCGCCGGTACCCTTCCCCGAAAGTGATAATGGCTTAGTCGGAATTAATTATCCTTTAGAGTAGGCGGACAATCGCCGCTTGCCTTATATACGAGTTTGGTTTCTTCCTTTTTGAGGATTCCGCTATTTTGAGCAGCTATCCATTTTCATAGAATTCTTCATTCTTACTTCAGCTCTTTACCTCTTTAATTCAAAGCTTTTGCCTAAGTCCTCATTTTCCTTCTTTTGTTCCACTACAGTTATGGTTGCCATGCCCAAACCTGTTCACCTAGAAGAGGAGAGTTCCGCCTCTGCCTCCTGCTCGGTTGGTGGTACGTCACCGGCGTCTGGTGAGCTAACCCTAAGAGGCTTTATCTCGATGAGAGGCTTTACGTTAGAGAGGCCTCCCAATGTTTAGGGACATTAGGAGTATGCATCGAGGTTTATTTCATCAATAGGAGAGGGACACCTCGAGGCAGTAAGGAGAGACTACGGATGGGGAGAAAAGATGGTATTGCAGGTACCTTCCTTGGAAGAGAGCATCATCTCTCATGTAGAGAGGTTTCTGAACGTATACAAATACCCGTTTATGTTGTGCCCTCTTGATAGAGTTGTACTCAACTTCTGCCGAAGATATCAAGCCACTCTGGCACAGGTTCACCCGTCGTTCTGGAGGGTAGTATTGATGATGAGGTTCTTTGCGAAGGAAGCCGGGCTTGAGTTCACCCTTAGCCATCTCATTAGGCTGTATCGGCCCTTTTACCACCGAGGCCTGATAACTTTACGATGTTGATCCACCAGAGCCTTTATTGTCGATGATGAAGAATGTGGGTACCGAGGGTGGATGAATCGATTCGTCTGAGTAAGGACTATCGATGTTATCCCCGTGGAGTTCCTGCCATTTCCTAAGAAATGGAATGTCACACATAAGTGGTACATTTGTGTTTTTATTGTTTCTGCTCACAGTGGAGACGAATTCTGTAAAAAAGCTTTCCCTTTCTTTTTTTGCAGCAGTCTCGTGGATGTAATACGAGGTCCCCAACCTGACGGATTGGGCTTGGAAGCTAGCAGCCTGCTCGACCTATTATGAGCGTAAGTGGCGAGATTTGTCCAAGGGTAGATGGGAGGCAAAACACCAAGGTTCGTGCTGTGTGGTTTGCTTTCTTTGAAAGGTACTTTCTTTTATGTGTACTAACTCCGTCATCACAAGCATTGGGGAATTTTATAAGATGAGACCGTGCCCCATCGGAGAGGAAGAAGGATCATCGACTTCGAGACCAAGGAATAATAACAAACTGAAGGAACCCTCATAGGACGAAAGTTCTCATAGCGAGACAAGTCCTACCCGAAGGCCCAGAGAAGATGTCTCGACTAAGCCTGCCGCGCCTGAGACTTCTGGCCTTAGAAAAATGGTTCTTCGTTTGCCACCCTCTTCTCTTCCCATCGAAGGTACTTCGAGGAACAAGGATTTTCTATCGCTGTCTTCTTTTCCCGTCGAAGGTAATTCGAGGGGTGTTCGAGATCAGGGCCTGCCTAACTCAAGCGAGTCTCGAACGATCACATTCCTACTAGGAGCGGTTCTTCTGGGGCCAATGAGACCAGACCGGTAGGTGTGCGTTCCACTTTTGAGAAGTCTCAACGGCTCTTTTTTGGTGGTGAGTTTTGGCCGATTGGTTTTTCAGTTTTGCACTTTCATTCCCTTATTGAGCTCCTTTTTCGTAGGCCTTTGACAAGCTTAAGTCTGAGCTGCTTCAACGTGAATCTAGGTTGCAAAAATCCTTGGACGGGGAGAAATACCTCAGGCTTATTTATAATAAAAGGAAATAGTAGTTGGTATACCTACGGTACGCGGCGAATCGAAGCCTGAACTACGAAAGCCACCTTGAGAAATCGGCAACCTTTGTTCCGAGGGAATGCATGCTTATTCTTCTATCCTCAAAGATTAATATTTTGATACTTCAGTTGTAGAGCAAGACAGGGGATCTAGAACACCTTTGGGGCGAGGTTGGCCAGGCCAAGTATGAGTGCAACGAGCTAAGGGCTCAAATAGATGCCCATATTATGGCCAAGAAGAATGCTTTGGCCAAGGTTTCTGCCCTCGAGGTACAGCTCTGGAACGACCATGAAAATAGCTCGGTTCAGACGAGTAAGATTTCAAGGCTCGAGTCCAACCTTTTGGAGATAAAGGTCGAGGCCGTGGATGCCTGGACTGAAGCTGAAGAGATTAGGGCTAAGGAAAACAAGAAAGTGGCCGTCTATTTAAAAGACGCTGCTGATGCTCGAGCTAAGTTGAAAGGGGCTTTTGATCGGGAGAGCAAAAGTAATGAATATTCCCGGTGCAAATCTCGGAGGGAAACCCTTGAAGAGATTTGCGCTAGGGGCTTCAATCTCTCAAAAGAGATAGCGCAGGCCAAGGTGGATGAATACGATGCTAAATTCCTTTTATTCGATACCGAAGATAATGGAGAAGAGGCTAATGGGGCCGGAGTCCCCGAGGGGAAAATAGACTAGGCTTTTTTCTTTTTGATTCTTTGTACAGTGTTCTTAGAGAACTTTGTAAATATAGCCTTGCATTGTTTTATATATGCATATACAAAGAAACCTGTCGGTTATCTCATTCCATGAATTTCCATTTTCTTGCGTATGCCTTTCTTTATTTTGAATTTATACGTTCGTCGATGATTGGCCAGGTGAACTGGACTTCGAGGTAAAACCCTTAGGTTTGCAAATCGGCCCTGAGGCTTGTCATGCTGGCTCGTAGGTTCTTACACATTTTCCCTTAGGCATTTTTAATTAACTATTTCTGGCACAGTCTTCGAGTCAGATTTTGACTCGAGCTCATTCACCCTTTAGTTTTTGAATTTTAAGCTGGCTTTTAGGCTCTTACACGTTGGTTTGGTATGACTTCTAATATTGGCTAGCATATGGGCTCTTACGCGTTGGGTCGGTAAGACCTCTAATATAGGCTGGCATTTGGGCTCTTACACGTTGGGTCGATACGACCTCTTAATATAGGCTGGCATCTAGGTTCTTATGCGTTGGGTCGGCATGACCTCTAATATAGGCTTTATTTTTCCCTCACTAAAAACTTTTTGAAACTTTTTTGTTCGCCCGACTATTCGATGGTTCGATAAGAACCTCAATTGTGAGCCGTTATGCAGCGATAAATGAGCACCTCGGGAGGTTTCGCTCGATGGCTGAATCGTTTCGAAGCCTGTTGTTTGGATCTGACATGATCGAAGGTCTTTTGCTTATGCCGAGGGTAGCCTGATTAATCGATTCTTTTTGAATTATTTTCGAAGTAATTTGAAGGCCTGTGATTTTATAGAAATGGTCGGGCATCCCTGAGTCGCGTGAGTTTGGCTGGAGCCTTGTGACCGTAGTCATTGCGTTTGGCCGTATCCTTTCAGTCCCTGAGTGAATTAGTTGCAGCATTTTCATCGAGGGTATGCCTTTTTAGGGGTCTTAAAAGTTCTAATGTATAGCCTTAACTTTAAGATCGAGATTTATACCTTTTGTAAGGTCTTATAATTTTTAACATGACTTACTTGAGGTCGTACAAATTTGGGTACTTGGTACAAATGTAACTCATGCCTTGCTTGAGGTCTTACAGTTTTGGTGTTGCCTTATAGAGGTCTTATACTGTTGATAATACTTCGTAGAGGTCTTACATTTTCTAGTATTGCCACATGGAGGGCTTTTGGGCTCGAGGTTGCCTGCCTGGGGTCTTACGGCCTTTGAGTTTCTGATAGCTCGGTGGGATAACAGTCCTTGAGACATTGAGAGTTTCTTGGCTCTGGAGCCATTCTTTGTAAACTTGGTGTTGCTTCATTGAGGGCTTATGAGTTTGAAGTTTCCGACCCAGAGGTCATATGGCTTCGAGTTTTTTATGTCACTCCCCGAGTGTTCGGGAGATTTTTTGGCTCTGGATCTATTTCTCGTAAAAGTAGCATACTTCTTGAAGCGCAAAGCATTTTGATGGAGGGAAATATTCTTTGATTACTTGGTACAAGTATAAATGTTTTTGTCATCAAGGGCTCAATTATTCTATGCGGGCATAGTTCATTCGACTGTTTGGACCAATACATCATTTTTCTATCGATACCCTTTTTGGCTCATCTTGATTTCTTCGAGAAGATTTAATTTGGGATGCCTCCCATTGTTCGAGGATTGAAGAGAATACTTGGATACTTTTTAAGTTCTCCTTAGGTAGCACATAGATGTTGCCTTGTTAAAAACCTTACCGGTAAAACCCTTCTTGTGATAAAATTCAATCGAAGGAAAAGAGTGCAATGTATGCTATGAAACCCAAGGTCTTCAAGCTGGACAGCACTTCGACTGTTCAGATTAGGCACCTGCAGAAAGCTTAGTGTAAGGTGTAAATAAAAAGGGAGAAAGTTATACCTTAGTGGTGATGGCGCTTTGAGCCTCGTTATGATTCAAACATTTGCTCTGGGGATGCGGCATATTCCTTTGCTTGTTTTATTCGGGTGTAGCCGAGAATGTGTCTCGTGATCGCTACTTTACTGTTTGATTATCCTTTGGATCCTTCGATGTTGAAGGCGTGGATGCCGGTGCCACATCGTGCACCACAAACATCTCTCTCTCTCTCTGCATGTTGTTCCCCATACATAATTTTTATTCCATCCTTCATCAGAAACTTCTTCATTTGATGAAGGGTTGATGGTACTGCTCTCATGTAGTGTATCCATGGCCTTCCAAGCAAGGCGTTGTACCTCATGTCTCCTTCAATGACATATAATATGACATTTTGGGTCGTGCCAACCATGTTGACCAGGAGGGTGATTTCCCCTTTCGTTGTTTTGCTCGCCATGTTGAATCCATTGAGGACTTGAGAGGCGGACATGATCTGGGCAAGCAATTTGAGCTACTCCATCACCCTCGACCTGATAATGTTGGACCGAGCTACCTAGATCAACAAGCACACGTTTAATTTGAAATGTATTCACAAGAAAAGAAATTACCAAGGCATCGTTATGAGGTTGAGACAAGGCCTCGATGTCCTCGTCACTGAATGTGAGAGCATCTTTGGGTATATAACCCCGAGTTCGCTTCTCCATAGAGATGGATATTTTTGTCCTTTCGAGAATGGGCTCATGCAGGATGTCAATTCCTCTAATGATCATGTGTATGACATGTTGTGGCTCATCTATTTCATTTTTCCTGTGCGCATCTCTTTCCCGGAACTGATTTTTAGCTCGGTCGCTAAGGAACTCTCAGAGGTGCCCTTTACTGAGTAGCCAGGCCACTTCTTTTTGGAGCTTTCTGCACTCTTCGGTCCTATGACAGTGTGTGCCGTGAAATTCGCACATTAATTTAGGGTTCCACTGTGACGGATCTGATAGTACAGGTCTCGGCCACCTGGTGTCTCTGATTTTTCCGATGGCAGATACGATGTCCGAAACGTCAATGTTGAAGTTGTATTCTGATAAGTGGGGAGCTTTCATCAGTCCTGTGTGCCTGTCGAATCCGGACTGCTTACGAGTCCACGAGGATTCTAACCTCGATATGTACTTCGATCATTTCGGGGTATGTTATACCTTATGGCATTTCTTCTAGCTTCGGTGTATGGTTGGTACCTTTCTTTGTTTGGCCTTGGTTCCTTTGCCGGAAGCATACTAGGATATACTGAGCCTGAGGGGGCTCCTAGTTGGTCATCCTCGACCCTTATATTTGATCGGTATCGGTTATGGACATCTGACCAAGTCACGGTGGTATATTCTACCAAATTTTGCTTCAGCTGCTTCGAAGCCACCAAGCTTCATTCGTTCAAACCTTAGGTGAAGGCCTATACTGCCTAGTCATCGGAGGCCGGTGCTAATTCCATTCTCTCCATTTGAAAGCAATATATGAACTTCCACAGTATCTCGTTTTCTCTTTGTTTGATTTTGAAGATGTCGGATTTCCTTATAGCCACCTAGATGGCGCCGACATGTTCCTTTATGAAAGAATCTGCCAACATGGCAAATGAGTCTATCAAATTCGGAGCAAGGTTGTGATACCACATCATGGCCCCTTTCGAAAGTGTTTGTCTGAACATTTTTAGCAGGACGTATTTGATCTCGTCATTCCTCAGGTTGTTGCCCTTCACCGCACAAGTGTAAGTAGTGATGTGCTTGTTGGGGTCCGAGGTTCCGTTTTACTTTGGAAGATCAAGCATTCTAAATTTCTTCGGGATAGGCTTTGGAGTGGCATTTTGTGGGAATGGCTTTTGCACGAACTTCTTTGAATCTACACCCTTCAGGATCGGGGGTGCGCACAGAATCTAATCGACCCTTGAATTGTAGTTCTCTACCTTTTTGTCATTGGCTTCTATCTTCTTTTCGTCTGATTCGATCCTCTTTGTAAGTTCCTCGAGCATCTTTATGATGGCAGGGTCGGCTGCTGACCCATTGTTGCTTGACCTTTCTAGTACCTGTTCAGCTTAAGGAGCTGCTTTCGGTGCCCCTGTGCTTGGAGTTTTTTGGTGGCTTTACAGTTGAGCGATTGCTAGCCATTATGCCTGCAACCTTTCAAAAATGACGTGAAGGCTAACCTCTCGTTCCTCCTGAACTGGAGTTTTCTTAGCCTCTTGTTGGTCTTCTTAGCGTATACTCATGTTAGTGTGGGAGCTTATATCGATGTGTTAGGCGTTGTGTGAGACCACATCCACGGGAATTGTTTCTAGTGCATCCTCAAGGTTCCGTAATGGTACACAAATACCTGCAACATCTACACCATTCTCTCCATAGTCCTCAAGACCGTTGTTTTCATGTGCGTTCACTGAGTTAGACATTTTGACCTGAAATTAAAGATTCTTGGACAAGAAAAAGTGTGAAAGATAACTTGCGTTATGTAGTAAACCAGCAAGAAAACAATTACTGTTATTTTTTGCCCCACGGTGGACGCCAAAATGTTTACCTTGAAACTGGTAATTACAATTAGATTTAATTTTGTGGTTCTAAAAATATGTGATTTATTTTTATGCTAGTTGTTAAGCAGTAGATGCTAAGTGTGAGACTAGAAAATAAGATAAGAGCTTGAAGGCAGTGCGTTAAGCAAATCGAGTGGCTGAGAATCGGGGCCTCGAGCTAGCCTATATAGGGACTCTAGGTCGAGCTAAGTGTTAGGCTATGAACGGCCGATGAAGGACTAACAATTCTAAGAGATTTGGTAAGAGCTCTTGATGATCAATAACGAGTAAAAAATGAAGAACAATTAATGAAACATAATAAATGTAAGCAATAAATGTAAGTAATAGAATCAAGGGGGAACGTGTTTAATTTAGAGAGCAGAGAATGTTCTTGTATTCAATGTTGTGTTCCATTTTACAAAATGACAAAGGTCCCCTTTATATATGAGAAGGAATCCCAACATACTACAAATGCATTTATTACAAAGATATATGGCTGGTACAACCATTTAAGGCCACGGTAAAGGCTTGTGCTAGCCCAATAAACTAGGCCAGCCTTAATCACGTGCCTTGGGAACTTTTCGATTTTCCATCATAACTACCGATTTGCACTGCCCCGAGGTTGAACATGAGAACCCTTCGGGGTTGAACCTTGACCCTTGCCTCGACCCTTTGGATACGTGTTTATGAAGCTCCATAATGACTATAAAATTGGACCCTCGGATTTTTACCGTATACATAGATCAACTAAAACTAAATTCACAAGTGAATACGTTTTTACCAATGTTAGAGGAGAAGTGTCTTGGAAATTGTCTGAACAAACATGCATTGTCCGCTCAATAACGAATTCTGAGTTCATAGGTTTAGACAAAGTCGGTGAAGAAGGTGAATGGTTTTGACATTCCTTAAAATAATTCAATTTTTGCCCAAATTATTGGCACCCATATGCATACATTACGCGTAATTCTATAATATAACGATAAAGATTATAACAACCCCACTGGTCGTTTCGGGAATTTACACTTTGCTCGATATCTTGAGGGATCGACTATCTTCACATTATGTATTATGACTTATATAAATCATCGGTGTTGGTTTTCAAGTTATCTGAAATTGATTTGGAAGAATGAGCTTCAAAATTAAAGTTAGAAGAATTGACCAAGTTTGAATTTTTAGAATTTGACCTCGGAATGTAGTTTTGTCAGTATCGTTAGCTCCGTTGGGTGATTTTAGACTTAGGAGCTCACCTGAATTGTAAATTGAAGGTCCATAGTCAAATTAGTCTTGAATTTGTGAAAGTTGGATTTTTAAAAAGTTTGACCGGGAGTGGACATTTTGATATTAGGGTTGGATTCCGATTTCGGAAGTTGGAATAGGCCCTTAAAGGAAAATGTGACTTGTGTGCAAAATTTGAGGTCAATCGGAGGTGATATGATAGGTTTCAGCATCGGTTGTAGAAGTTGAAGTTTCAAGGTTCATTGATTTTGACTTGAGGTGTGATTTTCCGCTTCAAGGTTGTTATGAGTGATTTGAATCTTTGAGTAGGTTTTTTTTTGTCATATAGAACTTGTCTGCAAAATTTGGCTCCATTAAGAGTTGATTTGATACGGTTCAAACGCTCGGTTGCGATTCTAGAAGTTCTTGAAATTTAGTATGATTTCCATGCGTTTTGGCATCCAGTTCGTACTTTTAGAAGTTATCTTGATGATTTGAGCACGCGAGCAAGTTCATTTTGTGTTTTTAGACTTATGTGCATATTTAGTTTGGAGCCCCGAGGGCTCAGGTAAGTTTTGGATTGGTTTCGAAATGATTTTTCATAATGTTTGAGTGCTGGTGCTAGTGCCATCGCATTTGCAATGTATTGGTTGCAAATATGGAGTAGCCATTGCATTTGCAAAAAATCGATCTTCTGGATGGATTCACATTTGCGAAGAAACCATTCGTATTTGCGAGGTGCGGTTGCTCGCTTTTGCGATTACCCTACCGCTTTTGCGAGGCTATGGACTTCGCATTTGCGAAGTTTTGGTAGAAAATGCAAACTTAACAGGGAAACCTCTAGCTCGCATTTGCAATATATTATTCGCATTTGCGGGGTTCGCATTTGCAAACGCCCTGTCGCAAATGCGGCATCTGCAACCTGTTAAGTGTTGAGAATTTCATGTTTTAGCTTTATTTTTCATATATTTTGAACCCTAGCTTCGAGGGAGGAGATTTTGTGAAAGGATTTTCCTACCAAATCAATGGGTAAGTATCTCTAATCAATTTACAACTATATTTCATGATTTTATATAAGATTTAACATCAAATTCATGAGAAAGCTATGAAAAAATTTGGGGATTTTGTCAAAGTCTTGAAAAATAAAAAAATTGGAATTTGGGAATCGAATAGGACTTGGATTTGAAAATAAAATACATATTTGGACTCATGAGGCTATGGATAGCAAGACCTACCCTTGGACCTGGGTTTTGACTGGGCGGGCCTGGGGTTTGACTTTTGTTGACTTTTTAAAAATTGAACAAAAATCACAGATTTATTAATTTAAATTGTTTCCTTTTGCACTATGTGAAATATTCAAGTCATCTTTGGCTAGATTGAACTGAGTGGAGATGAATGTGTAAAGGAAAAGCAAAAATTGAGTGTTGAGTTAGCTTAATTGAGGTAAGTATTTTGCCTAGCTTTTGTTGAGGGAGTTTTTCCTCTTATTTGTCAATGTGTTCTACATGCGGGGGTGATACATATATAAGGTGACGAGCGTATATGTATGTGCCAGGATTAATCATGTTCGGGTGTAGATTATGTTATAATTGTGTCTTGTAGAATTAACCTTCTTGCTTCATGCCTCAGTTGACTTCTAGTTATTAAGAACGTAGTATTAAATGTTAGAATCGAGACTTAGCCTAATATAACTTGATCAAATTTGATGGAAATTCTGAGAATACATTGATGTGTCGAATTCGGCCATCTCTATGCATAATCATTAGTACGTTGCTACGATATTTTGAGATGCTAGATTCCATACTTGTGTTGTTGATAAATTATGGAATTTGTGAAAATACTTGAATTATATGTCCATTGAGGGTTCATTGAATCATTATTGGCTTGAAAATGAGCGAATGAGAATTTGTTTGGAATATTCGTTTGAACACTCTCCTCGATGTTATTTATACTTCCTGCCTTGTCATTTTATTGATATTTATATGCTTGGTAAGGAAGAGTGTAAAGCATGAAGGGTGATCTCGTTCCATTTTATGTTCACTATCATATGAAGAAGACTGTAAAGCACGAAGGGTGATGTCATGCCATTTTATATTCATTATCATGTGAGGAAGAGAGTAAAAGCACAAAGGGTGATACAGTACCATATAATTTGAGAGTAAAAGTACGAAGGGTGATGTCATGCCATTTCATTTATATTGTTATAATTGTGTGTTATCGTGAAGTCATAGCACGATGGGTGTTTCCGTGCAAGGGAGGTGAGGGACATGCATTATGTTTGATATTAGTTTCCCGCGTATACATTCATGTCTTTACCTTGAACTGTTATTGTCATAATTATAGACCTGATGTGACTTGTTGCTACTGTTCTTTCATTGATCTCAATTTCAATTGTTGTTGTGTCTCTCATACCTTCTACTTTCTTAACTTGCAAATACCATGCCTATTTCCTGCTTTTATAATTATACTCATGTTGTAACGATCCTGTAGCACTTAGTATAACTATCCACTATGCTAGCCAATTATTCCCTTACTTGTCAACTTGTAAAGATCATGAATTTCGATATTATTTGTTATATTTGTAGTTAGGCCTCCAATATGCTAGCTAATCGAAGCTGATATTCCTTATTTTTCAATTGTTATTATCACTCACGTACTTTTCGCTTAGTCTTTTATTGTTGCCCACATGTGTATCTTTGTCCATTGTTGTTACTTACGTATTCCTACTTGTAGATCCTGTTATCGATATTTCTGTCATTTGATTGGTTCTGTCACTCGTATATTTGGGAGGATGAGTTGAGCACACGAAGGGTGTTGCTGTGTTAATTGTTCGTGCCAGCTTTGTAAATTCCAAGTCTTAGAAGCTCATGAGTTGTACTATCAGGTCTTGGGTAAATTTGTAAATATCCAGTCATCTATTCTCTATTTTCTTATGATCTCAATTGAGTTGTATTTTCTATTAGTTGTATTACCAAGCCGGTTAAGTTAGGTACCATCATGACTTGTAGTTCTTGGATCGTTACAAAGACATATCGTTAGCTAACTACTCTTCAGCAGAATTATCACAATTGACTATGTAAAGCTTAAATATAATGTGTTGGATCTACTTACAAAAGGCTATACTAGAAAGATGGTTGAAAGATCATCGAGAGGAATGAGAACATGGTTGAGGACAAGTTATTATAACGGTAACTCTACTAGGAGATGAGATATGGAACGACTCAATCGATTATTTTATTTTCTAGCATTTTGTTCTGTAACTTGCAACTTCGAGTGGCTTCATATGGTGTATTATGACTTTCCTGCATGGTCGGTTTTGATTTTAGAGTGGTTCAGGATGAATTTGATAGAATGATTCTCAATTTGGAAGCTTTAAGTTGGAAGTGTTGACCAAGATTCAACTTTTGAGTAAACAACCTCGGATTGGTGATTTGATGGTTTCTATAGATTCGTATGATGATTTTGGATATTGGCATATGTTCGAATTTCGATTTAGATGTTCCTAGAAGGTTTTGACTTTATGTATTGAAAGTTGACAATTTAATTTATTGGAGAGTTCATAGGTTTGACGGGGAGTTGGCTTTAGTGTTTCAGACCGCTTCACTAAATTATAGGAAATAGAGCAAAAGTATCCTTATTTTAAATTTGATCCCAAATGCATCTTTAGCGTTACCGGAGCAGTTTAGATTTGTCCCTCAACTATAAAAAATAGAATAAATTTGCTGTTCGTTTGAATTTGATTCCAAATATGCTCTAATTATGAGTGAACTATTTCATATTTTACCCTCAAAATTAGTAGAATTTATTTATTTCGATCAGCCCTTTTATTTTAGGGTCAAGAATTTAACTTCTATTTCTTAAACTACGAGAGAGGAAAAAGAAGAAAAAAAATATGTAGACTTTTTAAAAAAAAAAATGCATCAAAAGCTAAGATTCACAAAGAATATAATTTTACTCAAAGGACACTTCTCTATTTCAGTTTTTGTTTGTGAAGATCAAAACTATCTTGTCTACGCATTACAGCCATATACATAAATTTAGCTCAAAAGAAATAAAATTAATATTTTATGGATTTCGCTGTTTCTAGCATGGCCGCAATCATAGTTTCTTCAATAAGATTAGAATTTTTTGTTAAGTGTACATAATAACTCCCTTCACTTTCTCATCAATTTTTAATTATTTTTCACTAATTGAAGAGTTTTAATTTTTATTTGTGTTCTTGAAGATTTTATTTTTCATGAAAACTGATTGATTTTCTAGAATTGGTGTTCTATTTAATAGTTGTTAGATTTTAGGAGAGTAAAACTTTTTTAAATACGGAAAAGACATAATCTGATGAACGATTAGATATTTTTGGCTATTTAATAAATTTGGATTAGTCTAATTTTTCTGGTTACAATTATTTATAAAGAATTTTTGGAGTTAAAATAATTGTCTTGCATCAGGCACTCCACCTTAATAATAAACATTACTATCTAAAGGAGTAAAAATAAGAAATTGGAAGATTTGTAGAGCAAATATGATCTAATCCACTCATAATATGGGCATATTTGAAATTAAATTCAAATGGAGTATTTTCCATATTTGAAGGAAAAATCAAAACCAATCCACTAGTGACAAGTGTATATTCAAGAACAAATTTAAAATAAAGAATTTGCTCTGTTTCTCATAGTTAACGGGAATATTTGGCCCCTTTTAATAAAATAAATAATCAATACAAATATGTCTAGAAATTTGGATTTCTAGTGGGTGCATAAAATATAAAAATACTCCCTTGTCCCAATTTATTGCCCTTACTTTCCTCTTTAGTATGTTCCAAAAAGAATATTACATTTCTATATTTAGAAATAATTAACTTTAAATCTTTAAAGATTATTTTATAATTTTTTTTTATATATTTCATAAACTCTATGCCCGATCAAATATTATCACATCAATTCATGAGACGGATGGAGTAACATCGTACAGAACATTAAAGCATAAAACTTAAATGATCATGAATATACGTAAACTAATTTGAGACATACAGACATGTCAATTCGAGAAAAGGCATGTTAAGTCCCTGACCCCTTCCTTATGTTAAATCTATTATCATGTCGATTTCAAAGAGAAAGTTGGTGATTGTGATCTTAGCGTAAATGTAGTCTATCTAAAGTTTAAACTTCTTCTGGATGGATTTGCAAAGTGAGTAGTGACCAGTGAGTACATTAAACCTTATTCTAAAATTAACCTAAAAATAGCAGCGGAAACTATTCTTAAATACTTGCTCTGTTATAGTTTATGTAAACCTATTTACTTTTTGGTCCGTTCTAAAAATAATGATCCATTTTTAAATTTGGAAATAATTTAGTTTAAAATTTTCAGTTTTAACCTCAATGAGAAGTTTTTATAGCCATACAAATACTCTACACCCCTTTCTAACTTGTTTAGACAACAAATTTCACATTCTTCATTTTTTCTTACTTCGTACTCAATCAAATAGGTTCACATAAACTGAAACGGAAGAAGCAGTGTTCAACTAAAGTTCGATCATGATGTCCTCTCTTTCATCACTAATACCAAATTAAAAACAATGTGTACGTGGTTCCACTTCATTTGTATGCGTAAAGCATGTCTCCTTCCTAATATGTCATTTCAATTTCAATGAAGCTTAGTATCGTAAAATACTTTGGGATACAGTTGCAAACTGAGAGCAATGAGTATATTAAATCATGCCCTATAATTACTAGATATTATACGAAGGCACAAATAAATATTCCGAAAGCATCTTTACTTAAATATAAGTAAAATAATGTCATGACGTCCTTCCTTTCATCACCATTGCTAAACCGAAAATGGCAGTAGTAAGTATCTGGTGCAGCTTCATCTGATATTCCAATTCAATATTTCTTAAGAAGAATCTCATGTCATCACTTCACTAATGAATAATGATATAAAACTAGGTCACCATTTGTCAACAACTTTAGGGTTTTAATATATTAGTTCTAACTTCACCAGTAACTATTTCGATTCCATTCACGCGTTCTAATAAATAAATAAATAAGAAAAGATACTTCTTTCCGTCATCTATAAATTCTCTACAAATCTCTCACCATCAACCCATCTTGCTTAAACTAGTAAAAGAGAGGAAACATTAAATAGCAAAAGAAAAAATGGAGAGTAGTAATGCATATTCAACAATGCCAATGGAAAATGTTAATGATGTTGAGCTTATTAATTTCATGGATGAGGCTAACTTTGAACATTTTATTGAGCTCATTAGGGGTGAAACTGCTGACCCTATAGTGAAGTTTTGCCCCAACTATGACTGTGAACACATTACAGGTTGTTTTCCTTCAACTGATGTCCAATTTGAGCCAACACCAATGGATATATTTGATTGGAATGCTACAAACATATCTAATAATCCTATTTCACCTTTTTCTTCGCTCCCCGGAGAAATGAAGCTCGGGGAAGAAGAAGAGGAGGATGAGGAGGAGGACGACAATGATTATGAGGAATCTTCTGGGACAACAACTACCACCACCACGAATATGTTGCCGGCGACGCCAACAAAGAAGAGCGCGAGGTCTGACCGATCAAGAACTTTAATTTCCGAGCGAAAAAGAAGAGGAAGAATGAAGGAGAAGCTTTATGCCTTGCGTTCCTTGGTTCCTAATATAACAAAGGTAAGAAATTGGAACGCTATATGCGAAGAATTTAACTTATATATGCTGACAGTATAAACTTTTTTTACCCTACTTTTAATGCACCATGTTATTTATCTTACTTCCTTGGTTACTAACTTATCTTTAACATAGATGCATTTATAAATAGCTTTGAATGAAAAAATAATGCCAAAAGAATCTTTGCACTATCTTTATATTTCCAAAAGGCAAATTACTACTCCGTCCGTTTCAATTTAGATGAGATAGTTTAACTAGACACGGAGTTTAAGAAAAAAAATACTCCATCCGTTTCAATTTATGTGAACCCATTTGACCGGGTACAGAGTTTAAGAAAAGAGAAAAGAGTTTTGAACTTGTGGTGTAAAATGAGACACATATATTTTGTGTGGTTAGAAATCATTGCATAAAGGTAAATATTTTCCAAATAAGGAAATGGGTCATTCTTTTCGGCACGGACCAAAAAGAAAATATGTTCACGTAAATTGAAACGGAGGGAGTAAGATTTTTGAAATTTGTGATCTTAAAATTTAAGGGATGAAAGTTTTTTAGGACCATGACATTTGTATGGTTATAGAAGCTTCTCATTAAGGGTAAAACAAAAAAAATGAGAGTTTAAAGTTTAATTATTTTCAATCGTAGAAATGTATTATTTTTTTTGGAACGGACTAATAAAAAAAATGTGTCATCTAAATTGAAATAGAGGAAGTATGACGAGAGCTTATTTGCGCTTTTTCTTGACACGTCAATCGGCATGGCCATATCATGAGTTTTAAAAATTGGAAGGCATGTTCTCATTTAAATTTTTTTTTGTTTTTTTGTTAAACCTAGTTCTGAGTGATGAGAATGTTTTTCTCTGCAGATGGATAAAGCCTCCATAATAGGAGATGCAATACTATATGTACAAGGACTGCAAGCGCAAGCAAAGTTACTAAAGGCAGAAATAGAAGGTCTTGAGTCTTCCTTCAATGAAACGAACAATAATCCATTTCAGAATACCAAGCAAATGAAATTGATGACCCATTATCCAGCATTCAAGAGGATATCGAAGGTCTGTTTTTACAAGAACCAAATTCTACCCAAAATATATAACATTTAAATCAAAAGCAAAATGATAGTAATTAACATGCTAAACTAATGCAGATGGACGTTTTTCAAGTAGAAGAAAGAAGTATTTACGTGAGATTAGTATGCAACAAAGGGCGATTAGTTGCTGGTTCTCTTTTCAAAGCTCTTGAGTCTCTTTCTGGATTCAATGTTCAAAGCTCCAACTTGGCTATTTCTGCCGATGATTATATTTTGACCTTCACTCTTAATGTAAGTTCACATATAATTAATTAATTAATTCCTTACAGACTTCTGAATTAATATCTATTCCTTTTCTCGCATATGGGCAATATTAAGTTTTTGCTTTTTTTTTTTTTTTTTTTGAAAATGAAAAAACAGGCAAAAAAATGNTTAATATCTATTCCTTTTCTCGCATATGTGCAATATTAAGTTTTTTCTTTTTTTTTTTTTTTTTGTGAAAATGAAAAAACAGGTAAAAGAATGTGAGGTGGACATGAACTTGGCCAATTTGAAGCTATGGATAGCTAGTGCTTTTCTTAATCAAGGGTTTTACATCGAGACATTACCATTGGCCTAACGTTTCACTATTGTAATTTTGCAATGTTTCTAACCTGCCAACGAATGAGAAATGTCATTACTTATCGATCGTCATTTGTAACTTTTGATTATTTAAAGACACGTATTCCGAAAGAGTAAAGTTTGTAAAATTACAATGGCGCGCAAACTTTGTACATGTGACCCACCTAATTTTTTATTACGTTTGACTTTGTTACTACTACTTTTTGGAATCGAAAACTGTCAGGGCAGTACTTGATATTGGTCGACGATCGAGACATACAGCCATGAAAGTGAAATTATGCACATGTTATTTAATTATTTAGATTTTTTTTTAATTTTTTATTTTTTTGTATACATCGCCGGAGGAGGGGAAAGGGGAAAGCGAAGCTACGTTGCTAATGTGGTTCAAACCCTCTTAAGAGTTCGAATATGATTATGAAAGACTTGTTTATTATTGATAGAAAGAGTGGTATTTATCATAGATGAGATAGAAGTGTGACAAGCCCAAGACACCTCATCTTTATCATGCCCCCTAAAGATAGGATCAATTTTTTTTGATCAATCTTGCTAACGCATAAAGTCGACAAAAGAGCTTTTGGGAAGTGCTTTAGTTAAAGAATCTGCCAGTTGAGCTCCTGTCGAAATGTGATGAACTGAGATTTTTCTACTTTGAACTTGACCATGGCTACTTAGGTAAGTGACACAATTGTATGCAGCAAAATCAGAGGGTCTAATTTCTTGCTATTAGCTCATTTTGGAAGATTATCTCGAGGCTTCGAGGTCGCGAAGCTGTGATCGAGTTTCCTCCCTCGAGGCTACACGATGCCCGGTCTAAAGGGAATATCGACCGAGGCTAGAGTAAAAATGGGGAGTTTCCGAGGCACACGGCTAAGTCCTTCAAAGCCGGCCTGCCCTGAACCCGTATTAAGGTGTCACGTCAAAAACAGGCTTAGTTGAACAGTACTAACTAAGAATGCTATTGGATGAGGAAATTTTGACTATGTCTAGCCGTCCCATCTCCATATCTTTACAATTAATGCCTTTTGTACTATGTTGAGATTCTTCTTCTATATAAAGGGGATCCTTACCATTTTGTAAAGGGTCTGTTGTTGCTCCAACTATTCTACATGAGATAAATGATAACTCTCTCTCTCTCTCTCTCTCTTTTCTCTCTAACATACTCTCTCGACATTATTGCTCTTACTTATTACTTTCATACTTGTACTTCATTTATTGCTTGTCATTGGCCATAAAGAGCCTCCCTTAATTATATCTTAACCGTTAGCCCTTCCCCGATTATCTCCAATAGCTCGAGCCTGAGCCTGAGCCCAGGAATCAGCCTCGAGTCCCCGCATCAGTCAGTTCGAGGCCCCAAATAGCTAACTCGTCGGTTTGACTATAACTCTATTTTAGCTCGCGTTTTGTCCTTAAACTTCATACATCTAGCATCAACTGCTTAACAACTAGCATAAATATAGATCACGTATTTTTAAAGTCCCATCAACAAATTTAATTGTCATTACAATTTTTACGGTAAACAGTTTGGTGCCCACCATGGGGCTAAAAATAATAGTGATTATTTTCTTGCTGGTTTCGTTGCACAACGCAAGTTATCTTTCACACTTTTTCTTGTCCAAGATCTTCAATTTCAGGTCAAAATGTATGGTTCAGTAAACAAAGTTGAGAACGACAACCTTGAAAACCACGGAGAAAATGGTGTCGTTGTTCCAATTGTTGGTGCGCCATCACGGATTTCTGAGAACGCACCTGGACCGACTCCAGCGGACGCGGGTTAGCGCAACGCTCAACAGGTCGACGAAACCTCACGCTGCGACATGATCATACAACAAGGCGACCAATAGGAAGCCCAAAAAACTCCAGCTCGGGAAGAACAGGAAGTTAGCCTTCATGTAATTTTGAAATGTTGCAGGCACAATAGCTAGTCATCGCTCAGCTGCAAAGCCACCCGAAAACTCCCAACACGGTAGCACCAGGAACTACTCCTTCGGTCGAACAGGTACCGGAGAGATCGAGCAATAATGGATCGGTAGCCGATCCTACCATCATAAAAACGCTCGAGGACCTCACCAAAGGATCGAGTCAGGCGAGAAAATTATAGCAGCTAACGACAAGAAGGTCGAAACCTACAACTTAGGGGTCGACCAAATCCTGCGCGCACCCTCGGTCCGGAAAGGTGTAGATTCAAAGAAGTTAGTGCAACAGCCGTTCCCAGAGGAAGCGGCTCCGAAAACCATTCCAAAGAAGTTACTCCAAAAATACAACGAGACCTCAGATCCCAACGAACACGTCACTTCCTACACGTGCGCAGTAAAAGGCAATGGCATAAAAGACGACGAAATAGAGTTCGTTTTACTGAAGAAGTTTTGAGAAACACTCTCGAAGTGGGCCATGATGTGGTATCACAACCTAGCTCCAAACTCCATAGACTCATTTGCCATGCTGGCAGACTCCTCCATAAAGGCACACGCCGGTGCCATAAAAGTAGCAACAAGGAAGTCTGATGTATTCAAGATAATGCAGAGGGAGAATGAAATGTTGTGAGAATTCGTATCTCGCTTCCAAATGGAACGAATGGAAATACCCCCGGTCTCCAATGACTGGGCGGTACATGCCTTCACTCAAGGCCTGAATGAGCGGAGCTCGCTGGCCTCAAGATAGCTGAAAGAGAATCTGATCAGGTATCCCGCCGTAACCTGGTCGGACGTCCACAACCGATACCAATCAAAGATCAGGGTAGATGATGACCAACTGGGAGCCCCCTCGGGCTCAGTATATCTAAGTAGGCTCTTAGCAAAAAAGTCAAAACCAAACAGGGAGAGGTATCAGCCGTACCCTGAAGATAGGAGGAATGCTCCGAAACGCAACCCGCCTGTCAGAATACAACTTCGGGGATTCATTAATAGAGCCATATTCGACACAAACACGGGGCCAACAGGGGCACCACGCCTGTCAGAAAACAACTTCAACGTCGATGTGTCGGATATTGTGTTCGCCATAAGCAAAATCAGAGACATCAGATGGCCCAGGCCTATTCAGTCAGACCCTTCCCAAAGGAATCACAACTTAGTATGTGAATTTCATAATACACACGATGATAGGACCGAAGTTTTCCACCAGTTCTGAGAGGAAGTAGCCAGTCTACTCAATAAAGGCCACCTCCAAAATTTTTTGAATGATCGAGCTAAAAATCAGTTCCGAGAAAGAGAGACGGCCAAGAAGAACGAAACAAACAAGCCACAATATGTCATCCACATGATATTGGGGGGCATCGACACTCCCTAGGAACCAGTGATGAGAAGGACAAAAATATCTATCACCAAAGAAAAGCGAACCCGGGGATACGTACCCAAAGATGCCTTCGCATTCAACGAGGAGGACTCCGAGACCTTGACCTAACCTCATAACAATGTACAAGTAATCTCTTTCCACGTAAATATATTTCAAATAAAACGTGTACTCATGGATCCAGGTAGCTCGACCAACATTATCACGTCGAAGGTAATAGAGCAGCTCGAACTACTAGACCAAATCGTGCCCGCCACTCGAGTCCTCAGCGGATTCAATATGGCAAGTGAAATAACAAAATGAGAGATCTCTCTCCCGGTCAGCGTGGCCAGCACAACCCAAAATATCAAATTCCATGTCATTGAAGGAGACATGATATACAATGCCTTATTTGGGCGACCGTAGATACACTGCATGAGAGAGGTACCATGCACCCTCCACCAAGTGATAAAATTCCCTATAGAGGATGGGATTAAAACCATCTACAGGGAACAGCACGCGGCAAGGGAAATGTTCGCAGTGCATGACGTAGCATTGGCACAAATATCTCCATTCTCAAAAGAGCCAAAGGATAATCAAACTACATCTTTGGCTAAGCCCGATTAAACACAGTGGAGGACGAAATTTTAGCTTTTAATTTTAATATCTGATAACATGATATGCCCAATCACCATACTGGGGCAGAAAATTTTTTTTGGTTGTCTATTTTGTTGTAAGCAGGAGCCCACCTGGAGAACAAGGGAATACTTTCTCAAAGTAATCACGAGCAAGAGCCCACCTGGAGAACAAGCGAATACCTTTTCAAGCAATCGCAAGCAGGAGTCCACCTGAAGAATGGACACATATTTCAAAACATCATCAAGGCAACAGTCAGAATTCCGTTGGAAGAATAAAAGATGCAAGTTCAAGACAACACAAGAACAAATTTTAAGGCATAGATAGGATTTCTTATAACTCATAGAGCATAGCTTAGGCTAGCTTCTTTTTATCTTTACATGGTGTAATAAGGGGGTCAGCAAGCAGTAACAGCAGCAACAGCAGTGAAATCACAGCTTCCTGGTAGTCCCAGCTACCAGACACTCCTGAACTACACTGACCTGATTCCTGTTTAGCCCGGGATATGTAGGCAACCTCTGAAGCAGGGTGCGGTCAAACTTTTCAAAATGCTTCATACGGAATATACGAATGCGCAAAAACCCCTCATTACCGCTCACTTGTCTTTGTACAAAAGCTCTTCGTATTTCCGGGCAAAGAGGGGCAGCTGTGAGCACGTGATTTTTGCCCTAAGAAAATTATTCCTAAAATCTAAACAAAATAAGTTTTCTTTATTTTTGATGTTTTTGCATTTTTTGTGTTAATAAGTTGCATATTAATTCATATTAAAATACAAAAAAAAAATAATATATATGCATATGCATTAGGATTTTTAATTTTCACAATTTTAGCATTAAGGCATTTTAGAACAATTTAAGGAAAGTAAAAAAAATAGCATTTTATTGTTTGAATCGGAAATTACTATAAAATAGTTATTAAATAAATTTTTAGATTTTAATTAGTTTAATTTCACAATTTAATAAAATTAGAAAAAAAAAGTAAATATAAATCTGGAAACAAGAAAAAATACAAAAAATATAAAAATAAAAAAAGAAAATACAAAAATAATATGAGTGAAAAAAGTAAATAAAATACCAAAAGGATTGGACTAATAAGAAATTGGGCTAATTATCCCAAGGCCCAAAATAAAATACCCACGCCCAGCCCAAGTCCCTTACCCATTCAGCCCTCCCCCTTAACCAAACGACCACGTTTTGGGGCAATTAAATCTGAGCCGTTGAAAATAATTAATCCAACGGTTGAGGCCCGGTTCCTTTAATAAATAAAACGACGACGTTTTAAATCTTCAATCACAGCCCTTGATCATTTTAATCCGACGGACAGGGTTGATCTCTTCATTAAAATAAACGGCGTCGTTTAGGGCTCAAAGAATCTGAGCCGTTAAAATCATTTAATCCAACGGTTGGTGTCAAACGTTACACTTTTAATATACCAAAAAATCAATTAACCCTAAAACATTTTCATTCTCTTCTTCTTCGTCTCTAAACAGTCGCCCCCAAATCCCTTCGACCCCCGCCGGAACCCTACCGGCGGGAAATACTACCTTCACCAATCAGTCCACAAAATACACCCCAGAACCGCCTTAAACCCCTGATCCCACCCCTCTACTTCTTTTTCCTCAAATCCCTTCCCTT
This sequence comes from Nicotiana glauca, assembly GCA_026770625.1. Classification (NCBI taxonomy): domain Eukaryota; kingdom Viridiplantae; phylum Streptophyta; class Magnoliopsida; order Solanales; family Solanaceae; genus Nicotiana; species Nicotiana glauca. Next base: position 74,387 of record MU695558.1, read on the forward strand.
CTATTTGAATATCCAAAAATGTGTCGCCGGAACCCTAACTCCGGCGAACTCAACTTCATCTAATCAAACCCAGAATCACACCGTATAACCTCCTGACCACCCTCAACTCGATTATAAAAGTCTTGAGCCTTAAAAATCACTGGAGCGGCTCGAATCAAAGTTTGAAGCTTCTCCGGTGACTCAACATTCAAGAAATCAACGCCAAATCTCTCCTGATAGTTCAGTGATAAAAAAACTCTAAAAAAAAGCTAAGTTTCTTGTTTCTTTTTCCTTTCTGTTTCTTGTTTTCTTTGCATGTGTTTA